>VZTF01001311.1:1274378-1294447 GCA_013397755.1 Cnemophilus loriae
GCCGGGGGGAGCCGGGCGGCCGGGCGGAGCGGAGACCCCCGCGGTGGGGTGGGAGTCCTCCCAGGGTGGGGAGGGTCTCCTGCTGCACACGGGACTCCATAGGGTGCCAACACCTGTCCCCGTAAGGTTTAGGGGGTTCCTGGGGGACAGAGCCAGTCGCACAGGGTGTTGGGAAGCCCTGGGGAGTTGGGGACAGGGACCATGGAGGAGGGAGAGTCCCTTGCTGCAGACAGGGACCCCGCAGGGTTTGGGGGCTGTGTCCGCCCCGCAGGATGCTGAGTCCTGGGACACCAAGAGGGGAGGAGGTGTCCCCAGGGTGATGGAGATGCAGGGATCCCATGGGGCTTTGGGGGGTCCCTGGGGTGTTGGGGGACAGGGACCCCTTAGGGCAGTGAGGGTCCCCAGCTGCACAGAGGGATCCTGCGTGGTGCCAGCACTGGTCCCCGTAAGGTTTTAGGGGTCTCTGGGCAATAGAGACTGCCCCATAGGGTAGTGGGGGTCCCTGGGGAGTTGGATGACGGAGACACTGTAGAGCAGGAAGGGTCCTCTGCTGCAGACAGGGACCCCACAGGATTTGAGAGGGGAGGGAAGGGGCTCTTGAGTGCCGAAGGAGCACAAGGGAAGCTGCAGGGTTGGGCACTGTCCCCCATAGGGTTTGGGGAGGGTTTCAAAGGTTCTGGGGGGCAAAGACCCCTTTACAGATGGATGGGGATCCACAGGGTGCTGGAGAGCCAGGGACCACCAACCTGGAAGGGCCTCTGGGATGCCAGAACTCCTGCACTGTGAGGTGACAGCCAGGTCCCCAAGCTTGTGTGTCCCCCATCTGGGATCACCTCCAGGGGAGGTTCAGAGGAAGCTGGACATAGGACTCCAGGCTGCAGCTGTCACATGCTTCCCGTCACCCCGCTCCCTTTTCCAGCCATCCCACTGAGCTTTTGGGGACGCTTTCCTGCACCAGAACTGCTGCCTTTTCAGTCCATTCCCACATCTGGGAAAAAAATTAACACTAATAATAGTAATAACACTACTACTAGAGCTAATAATACCTTGCTTCCATCCCAAAGCTCCTTTATTTTAAAGATGAGGTAAAATAAGGCAAAGGGAGCAGAATTAGGTGATGCAGAGATAAGTCTGCAATAATGGATGTTGCCTGCAGTGTTTCTAATGAACCCACAGAACAGTAAGAAATCTTTGCAGATGCTTTATTAAGAGAAAAAGATATCACCGAGACATTGCAAAGAAAACCTCCTCCACACCAAAACTTAACCTGCTAGAAGCACACCAGAGGGATTTTCCAGACTATGGAGGATGTTGAGGAGGAGAAAGCAGCGGGGCTGGGGCTCTAGGAGGAGGTGTTCCGGCGGGGCATGAGGCAGTGGGCCAGGTCCCAGCGCACGCCCCAGCGCAGGGACTCGCGCTTCTTCATGGTGGGCACCACGTACGTGTTGGGGACGAGACGCTTCTGCGCCCGGCGCGGCAGCCCCGGCTGGAGCATCTGCCTCCGCACGGCCCAGCGCAAGTTCTGGTGTGGATCCTGCCCGGGAAAGCTGAATCTCTCCCAGTCTTGTTTATGTTGGTAAAATTTGGCCACTCGGTCAGTTCTCTTCAGTTTATCAGCCTGTGGAGCAATGTAGGACGTGGGCGGTCTCACTGGAAAGGAGTACTCGGATATAGTGTCGCTCCCAAAATCCCCGAGGAGAGAGCAGGGGCTGTCCTCAAGGAGCCAGTCATCATCATCATAGTGCAGGTAGTCCTCCAAGGAGCCGCTGCTGGTCTCTATTTCCCCTTCGGAGATGGTGTCATCCATAAAAGCCCTGGAATGCCCCAGGCCCCATGGCTCGGTGTCGTTATCTGTCTGGATGTTCGGTGACTCATCGGAGACCTCCACCCTTCCATCGGGTCTGTGCCTCAGCACCTTCCTCTTCATCACCAACCTCCTGGTTTCCCTCTGATCCATGGGAAGGGCCGGCTGTGCGCCAAAAACGATGGATGACTCGGCATAGGGATCATCGTGGGAACACGACGGCCCCTCGCTGCCTCCCTGCCAGGCGCTCAGCTGGCTCACATCGGCTGCCAGCTGCTCCTCACCCTCTGCTCCTAGCACATTCTCCATGGTTCCCACCAAACTGGGTGGATTCTGCAGAAAAAGAAAACAGGGTTAATTTATTGCAGCACATTCAGGCTGACTAAAGACGTCAAAGGGGCTCTGACACGCAGGTTTTTGGGTTCAGGGGTGTTGATTTAGGTTGGGGGTGTCCTCAGTGTGCTGCTAAACCTCTTGCTGCCAGCAGAAAGCTCTTCCCTACAGTAACACGAACACAACCCCTAAATTCCTGCTAGAAAACTACACTAGAATTAATTATGTGATAAATGAAGTCCTGATGGAAAAACAGAGGGCAGGTTCCATGCACTGGGCGAGAGATTAGTGGTCTTTCCTTGTACCTCTGCTTCTAGACCCACAACATTTAGTCATAATTTAATCAAGAGACATCCAAGAGGGTGTTTTACTTCCAGAGGAGGGAAAGGCTCAGTGCAGTGTGTTTAGATGCTCATTTATGAGTCTGGTGATAGTAAACCTCCAGCCCTGTGACAAAAAGGGATCCAGACACAGATTCCACTCTCAGCACAGGTTTAGGATCTCTTTAGGGGGATTTGAAAAGCCACGAGTGTTGCCGGTGCCGCTGGGAACAGTGGGAGCAGATGGTGGGGCGGGATGAGTGGCAGCCGTCAGCACGCTGTCGGCAGCGGGGATGCAGGTGTGAAAGTGAGAAGGGCTCCGTGACGGCTCGCCTGGAACGTGCTGCTGCTGACAGAGCAGATCCCATCAGCTGGGGGAAGAGGAGTGATTGAAGAGTCCAAAAAAAGAGATTTGAGGGAGATGAAGCTGCCCGAGCTAAGCCCCAGTGGCCCTGCCCTGCCTGTGCTCCCCTGGGAGCACCAAGGGGCTCAGACAATAAATACTGACTCTGTTGGTAACAGTTATTTTACAGAACAAGCCTAGAGATCCGATAAAAAACACATAAAAATGCAAATCCACCATTTTTTTTCTTTCCCTGCAGACCCCAAGGATCCACCAGCAACAAACTGACACTCCAAGGTGGTGGCTATGGCTGAGGAGAGCACGGCTACTGACCACGAGCAGCTCCTGAGGAGGGTGCAGGAGCTGGAACTGGAGGTGAAGCGGCTGCAGGAGAAGCTCCGGGAGGACAAGGAGGGTGCTGGGAGGAGAGAGGCTCCTCCAGCCCCTGGGAAAGCCAGGAAACGCCAACAACGGCCCTTCGATTTCGGCGCCCACGGCCGCAGACACGTGGCACTGCGCATCGCCTACCTGGGCTGGGGCTACCAGGGCTTTGCCAGCCAGGAGAACACCCCCAACACCATCGAGGAGAAGCTCTTCGAAGCCCTGAAGAAGACGCGGCTGGTGGATGACAGACAGACGTCCAACTACCACCGCTGCGGGCGCACGGACAAGGGCGTCAGTGCCTTTGGGCAGGTCAGCATCTCCATGGGAGTTCCTGTGGGTTTTCCTGGGTGGGATGGAGATCTGATGGGATTACTGTCCCACGGCACAGCTTGGATTTGTTCTTTAAAAGCCATCAGCTCTTAGCCCTGGAGATGAACCTGGCAGTGGCTTCCTGCATGTGGAATGATTATTTTGGACCTCTAAAGCCTTTTTAGTGCCATTTCCCCCCCATATTAGTTGAAGTTGTTTTCCAGGGCCCTGTTTTAGGAGGATAAAACATCTTTTAGGCTGCTGATTCCCCAACAGCTCCGTGATGCCTTGCCCTTGGCAGGGCCCTCTCAGCTGATTTAACTTGCCAACCCTACAAAAACCCAAAATCCCCAGGAACTGGCTCACTTCCTGCAGCATCAGGCAGCTGAATTCCTGCACAGAAGGGTCTGAGGGGAGCTGCAGCCAGCAGAAGGGAGCGTGGGAGTGGGAGCTGGAGGGAGGGAAGCAAGCTGGGCCGCTCGGTGGGCATGGAGCCATCCGGCTGGCTGAGACACTGGGGACAGCGCAACCTTGGTGGCTGCACCATAGCCCTGGGTCTCCTTCCTTCCCTCCCAGCACAGAAAGCAAAGCTGGCATAAGTTTAGCCTCAAATGCCTGCTCTGCTCTCCTTCACAGGATGAGCCACATGAAATCAGGGCATTTGGTGCCTTCTCTTGAGCCACTTCAGCACAGCACCCACAGTGGGAATAAACTTGTTCTCACACCAGGCTTCCTGGCCAGCCAGGCTGTTACTGCCTTCAAGTCATCACCTCCAGCTTGGAAAAAAAAAAGCACATTACAACCCAGTGACTAAAGATGAAGCCATTCCGAGAGCACACTACGTAGGCAGCCTGCAACTTTCCCAGCTTTATTAATGGAATCCATGGCATCTGCTTGGGTCCTCAGAGGCACTCGCAGCTCTGCCACGGCAGAGATTGAAGCCACCTTCATCTGTAGGAGATCCTGGCTTTATTTCCCAGAGGTGTAGGAAGACTTGGCTCCACCTGCTGCTGCGCCCATCCATCCGCACTCTAATCCTGGCTTTCCTCATTTCTGCAGGTGATCTCCCTGGATCTCCGCTCCAGCCTGCCGGGGGGGCAGCAGCTCAACGGCCACGTGGGTGAGGGGCAGCAGGAGGAGCTCCGCTACACCCACATCCTGAACAGGGTGCTGCCGCCCGACGTCCGGGTGCTGGCCTGGGCCCCTGTGGAGCCGGAGTTCAGCGCCCGCTTCAGCTGCCTGAGCCGGACCTACCGGTACTTCTTCCCCTGCGCCCAGCTGGACGTGGCCCTCATGGACGCCGCGGCCCAGCGCTACGTGGGCACCCACGACTTCCGCAACCTCTGCAAGATGGACGTGGCCAACGGGGTGCTCAACTTCCAGAGGACGATCCTCAGCGCCAGAGTGACGTGGGTGGACAGGGGAGGAGAAGCCGGGCCACGGGATCCCTTCCGGCTGTGCCAGTTCGAGGTGACAGGACAGGCGTTCCTGTACCACCAAGTCCGCTGTATGATGGCCGTGCTCTTCCTCATTGGCCAGGGCATGGAGAGCCCGGATGTCATTGACGAGCTGCTGAACGTGGAGAAGAACCCCCGGAAACCGCAGTACAGGTAGGGATTGGTCTGGAAAACCCAATGGGCTGCTCTTCAGAGCAACAGCCATGCCAGCACGCGAAGCAGTCTCACTCATGGACACAGGCTGCCAGTGGCCTCACTGGAATGTATCCACAAGGATCTCTGTCCTCTTGCTCTTGAGAAAAGCTTTGATAGCTCTAGTCCTTGGTATCTGGTGAAAATTAAGTCACTTTTCACTTGGAAGGGAAGTTCTGTGAACAGGGCTGGTTTTGGCCGATCCATGGTTCTTGAGCCTTTTTGTGGTGCCACCTCCTGTCCTTGTCCCCAGCATGGCGGTCGAGTTCCCCCTGGTCCTGTACGACTGCGAGTTCCCAGACCTGCAGTGGCTCTACGACCCGGAGGTGCAGGGCTTCAACGTGACACACTTGCAGCAGCTCTGGGCCAGCCACGCCGTCAAAACCCACGTGCTCCGGGACATGTTGGCAGGGCTGGATGCTGCTCCCATGGCCACCAGAAAAGGTAGAGGGAGTTTGGGGGGAATACCTTGGAATGCACGCTGACAGAGGGCAGGGGTAGATGGGATATTGGGAAGGAATTGTTCCCTGTCAGGGTGGAAAGGCCCTGGCACAGGGTGCCCAGAGAAGCTCTGGTTGCCCCATCCCTGGAAGCATTGAAAGCCAGGCTGGACAGAACTTGGAGCAGCCTGGGATAGTGGAAGGTGTCCCTGCCCATGGCAGAGGGTGGAACGAGATAAGATTTAAGGTCCATTCTAACACAACCATTACGGGATTCTGTGACTTAAAGAGGATTAACTGGTTTTAAAAAAAAATAAAAGGAAGGGGTAATTAAATGGTTTTTTTCCATGATGTCACAGGTCCAGGGAGCAGCGTGGTGCCCTGGGGAGAGCTGCAGCCCCCACTCCACAGCCAGATCAGCGGCTTCGTGGAAGGGGTCCAAGCCCGCACGTACAAGCCCCTGCTGGCCCGGCCCAGATGCGAGGGGCTGGAGGCCCGGATCGAGCACTTCGTGCGGAGGGGCCGCATCGAGCCGCCCCAGGGCCCGGGGGACGGGGCCGGGGAGCCCCCCGAGGGCAAGCGGGGCAGCAGTGGAGCCCCCGAGCAGCTGCCCAAGAGGATCTGTATGGACACCGAGTGACGGGGCACCTCGGCATGGGGGCAGCTGACGCTTCACCCTTTTTTTTAATTACTGTTATTAAAAAAAAAAAAGCGCTTTTTCAGTGCTATTTTTTATAAATCTCAAGGAATCCTTTGTAACGGTGTTGTGATCTGGCTCGGGGGGAATGGGAGGGGGCTGAGCGCCCCCAGCGCGCGGTGAGGCGGCACCACGGTGGGTGGCTGAGGCTGCCCTGGGCTGGGACCCCCCCGCCCCGGCCGCCCCCCGGTACCTCCGGCCCGGCCGCGCCGCTCCCGCTGCTCCGTTGTGAGCCGCAACCGCCGCCGCGGTTTAAACACCCCCGCGCGCCGCCATTGGTCAGCGCGGCTGTCGCTCAGCTGGCGGCGCCTCCCCATTGGACAGGCGCTCCGCGGTGCCGCACCCGCGGCGCCGCCATTGGCCGGCACAGGGACGCGGAGAAGGAGGCAGAAGATGGCGGCGGGCGGCGGCGCGGCGAGGCGCTGTTGGCGGAGCGGCGCGGGGCTGGCCCGGGCGGTGCGTGGCATCTGCGGGAGCGGGCGGGCGACAGCGGCTCTGCGGGCGGAGGAGCTGGCGGAGCGGCTGCGGAGGACCGAGGAGCAACAGCGAGAGGTGAGCGGAGTGCAGGCCGCTGGGCCCGGGGGTCCCCGGACTACAACTCCCAGCGTGCACAGCGCGGGCGGTCACGGGGAGCGGGACTCGCGGGTGAGAGGGATCGGGTGGAATGGGATGAGAAAAAACATCGAGTTCCACCCGCTGCCATGGGCAGGGACACCTTCCCCTAGACCAGGCTGCTCAAAGCCCCGTCCAACCTGGCCTCGGATACTTCCAGGGATGGGGCAGCCACAGCTTCTCTGGGCACCCTGTGCCAGGGCCTCACCATCCTCAAAGAGAAGAATTTCTTCCCAATATCCCATCTAACTCTGTCTTCTGGCGGTGTGAAGCTATTTCCCCTTATCCTGTCACTCCAGACCCTTGTCCAGAGTCCCTCTCCAGCTCTCCTGAAGCCCGTTTAGGCACTGGAAGCTCTAAGCTAAGCTCTCCCTGGAGCCTTGTGTTCTCCAGGTGAACACCCCCAGCTCTCCCAGCCTGGCTCCAGAGCAGAGGGGCTCCGGCCCTTGGAGCATCTCTGGTGCCTCCTCTGGCCTGGCTCCAGCAGCTCCAGGTCCTTCCTGTGCTGGGCCCCAGGGCTGGGGCAGCTCTGCAGGTGGGGTCTCACCTGAGCGGGGCAGAGGGGCAGAATCCCCCCTCCCCTGCTGCCCACGCTGGGGGATCAGCCCAGCACAGGGGGGTTCTGGGCCAGGGCCTGTCCAGCTCTCACCCACCAGCACCCCAAGTGCTTCTCCTGGAGCTGCTCTNGACAGTGAGGTGTCCTTGATCCCCAGGCCTGGAGAGGAATTGTTGTGTCTGACTAAAATGGGAACACAGTAGCTAACACCGTAAATGGAGTTTAGAGTTACACACTAAAGAGCTGCAGGATTACAAATATATGAAAAGTATAAAAGCTAAAATCCTAAGGCATCAACCCTGACCCAGGTGCAGCACCTGCCCTTGGCCTTGTTGAACCTCCTGAGATTCCCCAAGGCCACGGATTGAGCTGGTCCCGATCCCTCTGGACTCCGTGCCGTCCCTCGGTCATGGAGCAGGAGCACGTGGAAGGCGAGCAGGTTGCTGCAGGTCACAGTGCAGGTTCATGTGAAAGCCAGGAGCTGTTCTTGCCCCACTGCTGGTGTCTCATTCTCTCCTCAGATCCCCAAGGACCCGACACAGCGATGGCTCCAGGAACTCGCTGCACTGAGCCAGCAGCTGCAGCAGGTTCACCCCAACGTCCTGGCCAAGATCCTTAAGCAGAGAACTGTATACCAGAACGAGGAGATTGTGGTGATAGACAAACCCTACGGGCTCCCTGTGCACGGTGAGGGGGAGTGGGGAATGGAAATGGCTCCATGGTGCTGACGGGGATCCTCTGTCTCTGTCCTTCCTGTGCTGGGGTTTCCCTTCCCAAGCAGGGTTCCAGGGCCTTGGTCACTGTCAGATCTCGGCCTTCCCCTCGCATTTTGGGGTGATTGAGGGTCCATGGGGAGTATGAGAGGTGCGACTCCTTGCTGCCCTGGGTCACACAGGCGGCCCCGGCATCAAGAACTGCATCGCTGATGTGCTGCCCATTTTGGCCAAGATGCTGGAGAACATGAAAGCTGACCCCCTGCACCTCTGCCACCGGCTGGACAAGGAGACCACGGGTGTGATGGTGCTGGCACGGAGCAAGGAGGCAGCGGACAAGATCCGTCTGCTCTTCAAAACCCGTCAGGTGGAGAAGATCTACTGGTAGGAAAGGCTTGAGTGAAGAAGGGGCTGTGAAGGGGGTTTAAAAAAAGGGTGAGGAGACAATCCTTGAGGTGTGGGTGCTTTGTGGAAGTAGGGGGTGTTGCTTATCTCCCCCTTTCAGCACCATTTTATGGGACTGGGTCATGGGAGAGGGGCTGAGGGGAGGGTTTCCGTCCTGTGAGAGCAACTCCCTGCAGACCTCTGCTTTCCCTTTCCAGGGCAGTTGTCCTGGGGGACCCGGACCCTGTTGAGGGCGTTGTGGAGATCCCCATCGTGGAAAAGGAGGTGAAGAGCCACCAGTCCCACTACAAGGTGAGTCCCGTGTTCCCTCGGCCGCCATTCTGGCCAGGCAACCCCAGCATCCCCTCCTGCCTCCCCCAACTCCCCCTCTCGCCACCCTTCAGATGACGCTGGCTCCCAACTACCGCCTGTGTCCGGAGGATGGGAAGGTGATGAAAATCCGCAAGAACCGGAACGCTGAGAGCGCGGTGACTCGGTACCGCCAGCTGGCCAGGGCCTCCGCCTGCTCGCTGCTGGAGCTCCAGCCCATCACTGGTGAGTGAGGCCTGCCCGGGTGTCCCGGGGCTGGATCTGCTCTCTGTGCAGTCAGCAGCAGCTCTGGAAGGGGGGACTTGTCACTAGACATGACTGGAATCCTTTCTGGGACAAAGCTCTGGGAATGAGCCCTGCTGGGGCGATGCTTTGCTGCTGAGCTGTTTGCCAGCTGCCAGCAGTTTTGGGACGACATTGTCCAGCACTGAGGATGGTGGGTGCTGAGGCCTGGCTCAGCTGGGTGTCACCTTTCTCTTATTCCCCTTTTCTCCTCAGGGGTGAAGCACCAGATCCGGGTTCACCTGGCCTATGGCTTGGGGTGCCCTATCCTGGGGGATCACAAATACTCGCACTGGAGCAAACTGGCGCCCCAGGTAAGGCAGGTCTTGCACTGTGGAGCAGCTGGGGCTCGATACAGCCACTTGTGTCCCTCAGCTCCTCACGGGCTGGGGATTTCAAGTCCCGGCTGAAAAGCTGCAGTTTTGAAGGGAACATTTTCCGTCCTTGCTGCAGAAGCTTCCTGAGCTCACCCTGAGGAGGCTGAAGCTGGAGCAGAGCAAGGCTCGGCACCTGCCCCTGCACCTGCATGCCCACCGGCTCTGCCTGCCCCTGGGCCAGCCCTTAGACTTTGTCTGCAAGCCGCCCCTCTTCTTTCAAAAAACCCTGAGGAAGCTAGAGCTGGACATCCCTAAGGACTGATGAGGCAGGACTGGAATGGTGCCATGTATCTCCGCATCTCCAGCACGTGGCAGCGGCTGTGCCCACCTTGGAGCCGGTGGTGGGGTGAAGCCTGCAGTCTCTGTGCTGCATTCAGAGTGGGTGCCTACAAGTGCTTCTGGCCCAGGAAAGCAGCTGGACACACTGAAGAGCCTCTAGATGAACAAGGCTGGGTGGAAGTTGGGCTTTGCCTGATTTGTTTTGAATTTGTCTCCGGGCAATAAAAGCTCCAGTTCCCTCAAGGGAAGGTGTTGTGTATCTCTGTTCTCTGGCTGGGTGGGACTCAGTCCCTGTGTAGGTTTGAGCAGACCTGGGTGTAGCTCCTGCCAGATTTTGGAATTGTCATTCGTCTCTCCAGAGTTGTTTAGCTCAGATTTGGAGAGTTCCTTCATTGGAAAATCCATTAAAAGTGCAATTTGACAGTGGCTCTGGGTTTTTTTTTGCTGTGCTGAGAGGCTGCACAGGGAGTTCCTTGGCTTGGCTGGGCTGAGCAGCTCTGAGACTGCCCCTACTCCATGCTGCCAGCATCGTTGGTGTGGGTTTCTCAGCATTGTGCAGTTGGGAGAAACTGCTCTGTCCTACTGCCCCTTCAGTTAATTTATCCCTTATTTCTAGAACTCCTTGTTGGGATCCCTTGCCCTTGGGAGCTTTCCTGGGAGCCAGATTCTCCCCCCTGTGCCCTGAGAGGGAGGCAAGAGGAGGGATTGGTGATCTGGGGAATTGCATCTTAAGTTCTGCCTCAGAATTGCCTCATTTGGTGTCTCCTGACCTGTCCCAGGAGCTTGGAGCTGGGCAGCAGAATGTTCTCTGGCCCCTCTCGCTGGTTTGGGTGCTGGAAAGGGCTTTTTGTACCCCACAGGGCCACCTGGCTGGGGCTTCTTGCTGTGGGAGGGCCCAGTCTCCTGGCTCCCTGCTGAAAATAGCCGGGGACCCCCATGCCCTCGGGCCGCAGCGCCAGAAATCTGTTGGCTGATGAGAGAGGGACATAAAACCACGGGGAGCCAGGAGCGGCTGCGGCCGGCCAGGAACGCTGCCCTGTAGGAATGCTGTCGGGGAGGAAAGCTGCCTTCCCAGCCTACTGCCTTCCCAGCTCACTGCTGCGGCTGCTGGGGTGGGTTTTTCCATTTCTATTTGTGAAAAGGCTTCCCCTGTAATTAGGAGGTGATTTAACGCCCTGCCTGAGCTGTCGTTCACAGCTGCCGGACACAGCGCTGGGACAGGCTCTCAGCAGGGACTCCTCAGCCCGGCAAAGTCGCTCCTCGAGCCAGTCACACTTCAGGCAGCCCTCGTTAGTGTCTCCTCTTCCTCGCTTCAAAATGTCCCTCTCGCACACGGCTGCTGAGTACATGCTCTCTGATGCTCTGCTCCCGGATCCCAGCAGTTCCCGAGCCAAGGGCTTGCGGCTGGAGCTGCCGAGCGATCGCCTGCTGAAGTTTGTCACTGTGGGGCTGCCCCTCTGCCTCGTCTCACTGGCTTTCGCCCGGGAGTTCTCTTCTGGTGAGTTGTGGCTTTTCCAGTGTGTTCTTCGGGTCATGGGCAATCACCAGCAGTGGTTTGGTTGTCGTGGCAAACCCCTTGTATTCTTGATGGTGTCGTGATCCAAAGGGGAACAGCCTGGAAGTCCTGTTTTAGCAGCTGTTCTGCCTCGTGGGTGTTTATTGATTGTTTTTAACGGATCATAATTCACTGGGAGAGCCTGGGAACAGCTGTGCTAACCCCAGGAGCTGCACTGAGCCAATGCCCAGCCTCAGCTGCCTGCGCCCAGTGGGGGCACCTTTGGGTGCCACGGGCTTGTTTCCAAGGAGGAGGAAGAGGAGGAGGAGGAGGGTGCCAGCAGCACGGAGAGATGCATTGTGACCTCAGGCTAAATCTGGCCTCGGCCAACATCCAGCTGCTGTCCCCGAGGATTTGGTTTTACTCCAGTTTCTGGCTGGTCAGTCTCTAATTCCCTGCAATGTGTACACACCACTACACACAAAGGGTTTGTGTTTGGGAAGAGACGGAAAAGTCCTTGCTAGAAACACAGCAGCTCCAAAATGACCATGAAAAAGGCTTTTTTTAATTCAAAGCAAAGCCTGAGATGTAATTACCCTCCCATAAGGCATTGGCTTGTGGCTGTGGAGCATTCCTCCACCCTCCATGGCTGAGGTTTGCTCTCCTCCTCCTCACCCCAGGCTCCCAGATCAGCTGCTTCTCTCCCACCAACTTCACGGGGAAGCAGTCCGCCTACACCGACACAGCTTGCTGGGACTCCCTCATCCACCATGGCTTCGATGCCGAGGGACATGCCATCACCAAGTCCCTCTGGGCTCTCAAGGTAGGGTCAAAGTCACGTCTGGGTGCCCCTGCATCCAATCTGGACATCCACAGCAAGAGTGACTCCACATCCTCAACAACTGTTCATCTTCTTTGCCCAGGTCTTCCCCTACTCGCTGCTGGTGGTGGCGGTGCTGATGTACCTGCCGTACCTGCTGTGGCGTTACGCTGCCGCCCCTGCCCTGCACTCCGACCTCCTCTTCATCATCGACGAGCTGGATAAATCCTACAACCGCTCCGTGCGCCTGGTGCAGCACATGAAGAAGGTCCAGCAGGCCAGTGCCGAGCCGGAGCGATTCTGGGAGGAGTACGAGAGGTGAGGCCAGGCCAGGGCACCGTGGCCCTTGGAGTCCCTCCATGTGGCACTGTGGCTGCACCTAGGATGGACTTGGGCAAAATGGTGCAGTTTGGGGGGTGGCTCTCACTCCGCCTGTGTCCCTCCACCCCCAGGGCCCGCCGGGAGAGGTATTTCGAGTTCCCATTGCTGGAGCGGTACCTGACCTGCAAGCAGCATGCCCATGCCCTGGTGTTCATCTACATCCTGCGGAACCTGCTGCTGCTCCTGTTCCTGGCTGCCACCTGCCTCTACCTGGTCTTTCTCCACCTTAACATCTTCTTCCAGGACGAGTTCAGCTGCTCCATCAAAACGGGGCTGCTCCAGGCGGAGCCGCACATCCCCCCGCTCATCCCTTGCAAGCTGGTCTTCTTCTCCGTGTTCCAGCTCATCAGCCTCTCAGTTGGCAGCGTCTATGTCCTCCTCATCCCCGTTGTCATCTACAATGCCCTGCAGCTCTGCCAGTGGGACAAGGGGCTGCTCTCTGTCTACGAGATGCTGCCTGCCTTCGACCTGCTCAGTCGCAGGATGCTCACCTGCCCCTTCAATGACCTCAACATCATCCTTCTCTTCCTGCGCGCCAACATCTCCGAGCTGACCTCCTTCAGCCGCCTCAATGCCGTCAGCGCCCTGAGGGAAGCCACCGCCAACAAGGAGGACATCGACACTGTCATCGATTTCATGACGCTGCTGGCTGGGCTGGAGACCACCAAGCCCAAACACCAAGCTTGCACCCCCGAGGCCGAAGGCAGTACAGCCCTCTCCAACGGTGCTGCCCTAGGTAGGCTTTTTGGGTAGAGACAACTTCTCTCTTCTCTTGGCTCCCACACCACTAGATCCCACCCTGGAAATGTGGCTGGACCACCCAAAATCCTTTGCCAAGACCTTAAGGTGTTTGGGGCATAGCTGGGGGTCACTGTGAGGGCTGACAAATCCAGAAAGGGGTTCTGGCATCCAGAGTGTGATGCTACTGTGATCCAAGGTGTGGGCAGGGGTTGCTATAGGAACAGCAAGCCAAGAGATTGCTGCTTTAAATCCAAGCTCTGGGCAAACTGCGGGGCTGGGAGGGTCCCTGTTTTTGGCAGCTGATCCTACTGGGAGTGGGGTTGGGAGTTTGAAATCCTGGGGGGCTGATGCCAAGGATGCCATGCCCGCCCCCTTCTCCCGCTCACATGGCACTGCTGGGCACAGTGGGGCTGTGTGGGGAAATGGAGATGGGTTCCAAGATAAAGCCACATCCCCAGGGCCTGCACTGCTCCCTCTCCCATGTGCTCTGGGTTTTGGGGAGCTGGATGCCTCCTTTGGGGTCTCACGGGGACCCCTGGTGCCCATGGCAAATGGTTTGCAGGCTGTGGAAGACAGCCTGGCCCCACAGGTAGGAGCTGAGAGGCCTGGGCTTCGTTCATGGCCCTGAACACAGAGTCTGAACTGTGGTTTAAAAAAATCCACAGACTGAGCTGGAGTCTGCATCCTCGTTACCATGGCGACCCAGGGCCAGCACAGCTGGCTCCTGGGCCAGTTACCCAGTGCTGGAAAAAGCCCAGATCCTAGTCTGCCATTGCCCAGCTAATTAATTGGCTGCTCTCCCCCTCTTGTCTAGAACCAAAGCCTGGAGTGGAAACGACGGGAAAAGCCTCACGGGACTCGCTCGGCTCTGCCTGACCCAGAAGCAGGCAGCAGGCAGGGATCCCGTGATCCCAGGATCCACTCTTTGACACAGCTGTACTGCAGCAGCCAGGCTGGACCCACCTGCGCTTCCTGCACCTGGCCTTTCCCTTCTTTTGTACATTTGTCCAGCAAAAAAGAGTTAAACAATCCATGTTTTGTGCAGAACCTCTCGGGTCTCTTATTCTAAGCGCTGGGTTCCACGCTGTGCCTCTTCCACACAAATTTCCCTGCTGTTATGGCAAGAGGTGAGGAATGGAGGATTAGGAATGCTCCTCTGAAGGAAAAAAGGGATCCAGGAATAAAATGAGGTGGTTTATTAACTGTTTATTAAGAGAGGGAGGTGGAAGACACTTGTGGTCCTCCACAGCTCCCTGTCTCATCCTAGCCTTAGTGTTTGGTTGTGGGTTTTTAGCAGAGCTTCTCTCTCCCCCTCTCCACCTTGCAGCTGGAAGCTGATCCCTGGATCCTTTGAGCACCCTACCCTGGGGATCAGCAGTCTGTGCCCAGAGAAATGGGGTGTCTGGGGGGCCAGGACCAGCTCCATGGGCAAGGGAGCAGCAGTGAGGGGTTCAGCTCCCATTAGTGTGTCCTGCTGCTTCTCCTTACATAATTTTTCATATATTTAACTGTAAATTGGCTTTTTCGCCCTCCCCCCACCCCGTAGTCTTGGCTTGAGTCCACAGAGGAGCTGAAAAGTTGTTTCATTAATAAGGTAGTAACGAAGCCTCTGCTTCCCTGGCTCCGGAAGGGACAGTGCCAGGAGCCATGAGTGCTTTGTCAGAGGCCTGAGCTCACACATCTCCCTAATTTAGGGGGAACCCGGAGCCGGGGAGGAGCAGCAGCTCCCTCCCTCCGGCAGCGTTCCCTGCAGGGAGGGTGTCCAGCAGGAAGGGGGGTGCAGGCAGCCCCTGGGGGTTGTAGAGGGGGCAGGCCTGGTACTCACAGGGCCACTCGGCCCAGGCATAGCGCAGGCCCAGCACCAGCGTCCTGCAGCCACTCAGGGCCAGCGTCACCGTGCGGGACCCCACTGCCACCACTGGTGCCGGCAGCCACTGGCACGGGGATGCCTGGCTGGAGCAGCACACCTGGGGAGGGGAGAAACCCCCATCAGTGTTGCCTTCCCTTTCCCAGCTCTTTGGGGAGGATTTCCCAGCCCTCACCTCAAATGCCTGTGCATCTCTCTGACGGCAGATGAGCTCCTGGCTGTAGGTGACATTCAGCAGCCCCCTGGTCACCTCCAGGATAGCCCGGGTGGGATACGGTCCCTGGAACACGAGGTCCTTGTCCCCGTACGCCACAGCCCTGGCACCCAGCAGCAGCCGGTGCGCCACGTTCTGCTTGTCCCGGGGGTGGATACTGCCCAGGAAGAGGAGGAAGATGGGGTTGGTACCCAAAAACTCTGTCCCTACACCCTCACCTCAGCCCAGGACTCACCTGCCATAGGGAGAGTGCTCATCGCCCAGATCCATGGCCACGGCCATGAAAGTGCTGGGCATCCTGGCATTGGGAACAACCCCCAGGTCGGCTGTTTGGTGCCAGCGGAGCCGGGCAAAGCTGTCGTCTGCACTCCGACGGTGGTAGGTGGACAGCTGTGAGGCACAGGGGAAATGGGGCAGGGGCTCAGCTCCCAAAACTGGCCACTGCGGTCCCCGCCTGGGATTTCCAGCACTTGGCAGGATGCGTCCATGTGTTTACAGCATCCTCTTCCTGCTGCCAGCTTGGAAGTGGCCTCCAGTGTGGGAAAGGGTGGGTAAAGCCTCCCTGGGCATCCCCACAGGACAGTGGGGGTCCTGCCTCCCATCCCCCCACACCTGCACGAAGCCAAAGGGGAGAAGTGGCTCTGTCTGTCCGGCTGATCCAGCGTGGAACGCCCGGCGCCAGTCGGCAATGAGTGCAGGGAAGGTGCAGTTGTACTGGTCTGTGTGCAGGAAGGCGTTGGCCTCACCTGTCCCCCAGAAAGAAGGGCTGGTGAGAGCTCGGTGGGACAGTGGGGGCTGCTCCACCCTAGGGGATAGAAATGGGGGCTCACCCTGGTACCAAGCGACACCCCGCAGGGTCATGTTGAGCAGTGGGTGGATCATGGCGTTCCAGAGCACAGAGGGCGTTTGTGGGCCAGAGAGATGCTGATGTGGGGAGGTGCTGGAAGACAAAGCTTGGTTTAAGGGAGGTGCAAAGCACAAGGCAGGTTTCAGGTTAAAGCAAGCACAGTGCCAAAGGGAGCTCTGGCGTCCCTCCCTTCCCCCTTTACCCACCCAGATGTGCCTTACGCTCTTGGCATGAGAGGGGATTTTATCCAGAGGGGGCATGGTGATGCACAGATGGGGCAGTGAAGCTCTGGGAGAGGAGGTGGGGTGGGAAAGGATGAGGATACTCCCCAAAAGCAGCGTGGTACAGGGCAGGAGATGTCTCCGAAGCACCTTCTCTCACCTCCCCATATCCTCTGGGAGCCCACACGCCTGCAGAGCCTGCTGGGAGGACCAGGCCTCGATGGGGGTCCCCCCCCAGGCCACCTCCACCAGCCCGATGGGGGATCCCAGAACCTCATACAAGGAGCGCCCCAACAGCCAGCATACAGCCGAGAAGTAGGTGAAATTCCCGTGGCCCAGGTTTTCTGCTCAAGAAACAGCAGGCTGCAAAGGGAAAAAGTGGGGAAAAAGCCATTTCCAAGCTCTCTTCTGGAGGCACATTGCACTCACCAGCCGTTGGAATGGACCACGGCAAGTCGATCCGTTCCAGGTCCTCCAGCTCCACATCGGAGCGGGCAGGCGCCGCAGCAAAGACACGGACATAGGGATAGCGAGCGGCGGCGGCGAGCTCCTGGCTGGCGTTGGCCACCTGAAGAAGGGCCAGGAGCACGCAAGGCGCTTCCCTGACTGATCCCCACCTGGTCCCACCTGAGCTGTGCTGTGAGGCCTTACCTGCAGGACCGTCATTGCCATGTTGCTCTGCCCGCTGCACAGCCACACATCTCCAAAGTAGATGTCCCTCAGGGTCACGTTCTCCAAGCCCTGCTCAGCCATCAGGGCGTAGGGACCGCCCCGATCCATCGGGTCCAGGACTGTTGTCCATGTCGCAGAAGGTCCTGGAGGAAGAGGATGGTGCTTATCTTCCACCACCCTTATGAAGGCCTCAAGACCTTCACCAGGATGTTGGATGAGCAGCCAACAACCAGTGGGGAAGGACAGGCAACAGGGAAAAGCTTCCCCACCACAGAGACAGGTTGGGGAAATGGATTTCAGAAGCTCTGTGGCATCAGAGGGACCTTCCTCCTGCAGGAATTTAGGGGTTAAAAAAGAAAACCTGGAAAACAAATGTGTGTCAGAGCAGAAGCTGCTGGGAGGAACTGGGATTACAGGAGCAGCTTGGTGTGTGTGACACTGAGATGTCTCCGGCTAATTTTAGAGGCGCCAAATCGAAGCGTAAAGATATTCTGCTGGAGCTTAGCGTGGATTTTCTGGCTGGATCCTGCAGATCTCCTGGATCGCTGCTCTCCCACAAGACACCTCCAGGCTCTTCATCTTATGGAGGTGCCTTGGGCAGCACTTTTACCCTCCAAAGGTGATGAGCTCCCTCCCAACTCTTCAGGCAGGGAAGTAGCTGGGATTTGAGGTGCCCCCGAGCCCTCCCAGCCCCTAGGAAGGCTCTGCTTGCACAGGCAACATCCTTCAGGGCTTAGAGATGCCACAGGATCCTCCAAGGGGGCACAGATCAAAAAAGAAGCTGGCAGTGCTCTGGAGATTCCTCAGACCTGGTTCAGACAGGGAGAGAAGCTAAATTCCCCTCTCCCCTCCACAGCCTCATCGCTGGGCTCCAGCCTGAGCGGTGCCACCCACTCCGGCAGCAGCTCGGCTCCCGCTGGGCGCCCACGGGATCCGCTCTTGGGAACCAAAGTGAGCAAAGGCTGGCACTGGCGGGGAGGGGAATGGCCAAACCCCCCAGGTCTCCTGGAGAGGGAAAAGCACGAGCTGGAGATGTCACCATCACCTCTGCAGCCCCAGAGCAGCAGTGTGACAAACCCAGGGGTGGTGACAAACCCTGTCTGACCCCAACACCGGCTCTGATTTGAGCTCAGACAAGATCTTTGGCCACCAAAACCAACGGCCCCAGTTTCTAGTGAAGGTCTGGGACTGACCTTTAACCTGTGCTGTTTTCTCCATGACGATGAGGCCGCCGGCCCCTGAGAGAGTCACGGTGACCCTGGCCCCCAGCTCCCCGTGGCCCCACACCACAGCCCCTGACGGCTTCTTCTGCAGCACCATGTGGTCACCATAGTAGGAGGCAAAGCCGAGCGTTCCCCCTGGAATCAGCAAACAGTGCAAACATCAGCTCCAAGAGGAAAATACCTTCGGCATGGCCTCTGACCCGCTCTTAAATACAGGTTATTTGAGATCTCACTTAATTTACAGCTTCCTGGTCAGCCTTAAGGTGGTTAAAATCACCACAGAGCTGAGGAAGAGGCAGAATTTAAGGTCCACAAGAGGGAATTCACCTCCCAAAGCACAGGGAGCATGTCACATCTTGTATTACATGGATTTGGATACAGATTTTGGTATAAATTCCTCTAATAACAGCATGGGAGTGTCTGTACCAGCCCAGCCTTGCTCATAAATGTTCTGATGTATTTTTCCCTTGGAAAAAAGTTTGTCAAGGGGTGGGATGCGAAACGTCGGGTGTGCAGCACTGGCAAAGGCACCTTCAGTGGGGTCAGAAGCAGAAGGGTCAGCCCTGGCACCCCTAAAAGCCCCATTTTTGCAGTGTGAAAAGAAAATCACGTTTGAAAAGGGGGTCGAGGGCAGCATTTGAGGGGTGATCTGGGCAGAAATCCCCAGTGACCAAATCAGAGCTCATGGAGCCCCATCTCCTCCGCAGCTCATCCTAGGCTGGGTTTAAGGAAGGAAAGCAGAGGAACGACATCCTTGGCCCCCCAGGAGTCAGCTGCATCGCTGGTCCCACTGCCTCATGCCACGAGGCTCTGGGAGTTATATAAAAAACAAGTCGGAGGAGAAAAAAAAATTAAAACTGAGACGCCAGGGAAGAGTGGAGGCTATAAAAAGCAGCTGGGAGGAGGGAAGGGAAGAAGAAGGGAGGAGGGAAGGGAGGAGAGCCCACGAGACACCACCGAGGAGCCGCATGCGGCTCCCACCTTACGTAAAGCATCGTCCCACGGCAGCAGTGCTGGGCCAAGGGCGCTGGGGAGGGGCTGGGGGTGTGAAGGGTGTTGGAGAGGGGCTGGGGGTGTGAAGGGTATCAAAGTGGGACTCAGAGGAGGCGAAGGGCATTGAAGTGGGGATTGGGGGGATGCCACGGGTGTCAAAGCCGGACTCGGGGTGCAGAGGGCGTCAAACTGGGGCTCTGGGAGTGCAGAGGGGACTGAAGCAGAGCTTGGGGGTGCAAAGACTGTGATAGAGGGGTGGGGGGCGACAAGAGCATCAAAACTGGGCAAAGAGGGATGCCAAAGGCATCAAAGTGGGGCTGGGAGGGCACCAAGGGCCCCAAAGTGGGGCTCAGAGTAGTGCCAACATCACCAAAGAGGGTCTGGGGGTTCAAAGGGTATCAAAGCGGGGCTGGGGGGGCTTTCAAGGGGTGCCAAGAGGGACACCCGAAAAACCGGGGCTGGGGAGGTGCCAATGCACATATGAGGCTCAGGGTGTGCAAGAAGCATCAAATCAGGGTTTGGGAGGGCTTAGGGAATTCCATGGGCATGGGCTGCTGTGATGCCAAGGGTTCTGGCGGTGCCAAGTGCACCGAAGTGGGTGTCGCAGGGGTCTCAGGGCAGGCCCGCTCCTGGGCCTGGTTGCAGAGGGTGCCCGCGGGGCTGGGGGGTCGGAGGTTGACCCTCCCCAGCCCTTTACCTGCCGCCGCCGGAGCCAGAGCCAGCAGCGCCAGCAGCGCCCACGCCGCCATCCTGGGGGGCACAACAGGCTGCGAGGGCGCCGAG
>VZTF01001311.1:1315585-1338947 GCA_013397755.1 Cnemophilus loriae
TCACCCTCGTCCGACCGCGCCCCCCCCCCCTTCAGATAAACGCATCGATCATGAAAAATAAACACAATATCCAAATAAAGGGCAGTTTTGACTACCTGGTTTTCGGGAGCCCCGGGTGGATCCTCCCTGGCTCAGCCAGGGTTATCCCGGTCCTCGATCAGAGCAGGGTCAGACCTCGAAGCCCCAGCGGAGATTAGACACTGGAGGAGGAGGAGGAGGAGGCGGTGGGGGCAGGATTAATCCCTTCTCGCCCTCACCACCCCCCCGTAAATCCAGCCTGGCCTCCAGGACTGCAGGATCCCGGGAGCAAGGAGGCTTTGGGGGATGGACCTGGCTCGATCCCACCAGTATCCCACCTCTCCCTGACAGCATTCTCACCCTCGGCTACATCCGATGCTCCCAACTCGGCAGCAGCTCTTTGGGGCAACTCACCTTGCTCTCCCTCTGTTTTGAAGACTGGGAGTGGGGAGGGTGGCTTGGTGACCCACTGGTCACCTCCTCCCCTTCCTCACTCCACCATCTCAGGGCTCAGCTGCATCCAAAGGCGATGCCAACTTCCAGACGGGCAGTGATCCTCACTCCTTCAAGGATTCTGGGCATCTCTGCAGGGAAAGCAACTGCCTCTGGCGGTGCTCACCCACATAAAAAAGATAAGCAACTCCTTCAACCACGACCCCAGGAACAAAGCCCTGATGGGAATATCCACGGGGAAGAGCTCAGCACCTCCCCAAATCCCCCTCAGAGAAGGAGAAGGATGTGTGGAAGCCTGTGAGTGTTTGTTTGATTTTATTAGGACCGACACATTCATCGTATGTCACAACGTCACCGATGGATGAGCTCCAGGAAATAAAACCCACCGGCCCCGGCGGCTCCGCGCGGGGCTGGACCAGGAACACGCNATTGTATCCATAAGCAATGGGTCGACAACAAAACAAATAAAAATAATCATCGTTTTTTTCCCAGCTGCCAGGTTATTCTCACAGAGAGTTTTGGAACGCAATAAAAAAAAAAAAAAACAGGAAACCGAAAGGAGCAAAAGAAAAGACAAAAAAAGGGTAAGAAGTGAAAATAAAAATAATAGAAAACCCAAAATTAAAAAAAGAAAAAGAAAAAAGAGGAAAATAATAAAGAAATTTAGAAAAAAAAAGGATAAGAAGATAAAAAAGAAAAGAAAAAAGAGGAATAGGGAAAAAACAAAAAGAAAAGAAAAATGAGAGAATTAAGAGAAAAATAATGATAAAAAAAAGAGAAAAAAGAGAAAAAACAGGAAAAATTGAAGAGAAAAAATAAAGAAAAAATAAAAAGGCCAGGAATTATTTTAATGTTAAAAAAATAAAATAAAATAAAATAAAAGCAGATATGGCAACGCTACTAAGGATGTGGAATACATCACGGAACCCAAAGTCTTTGCAGGCAACACTGTTTGGAGAGAGGAGAACACTCGATGGTGAAAAAAGTGAAGTTCTAAATTATATACAAGATATCTAAGGGTGGCTTTGAAAAACAGTCCCCGGGCCGGGAGTTGGGGTTTCCCTCGCCGTTATCTATTGCTTATTGAGTCAGATCCAGAGTAACACTTAGAGACGGATGCATCCAAATGAGACACCGTGGAATAAAGGAAAGACCGAACCCTCAGTTTCTGTACGAAAACGCAGTGTGTGCGAGCTTGTCCCATGTGGAATGTACCGACAGTCGCCCCGCGGGCCGGGCGCTCCTCCCGGCCACGCCGCTCCGGGGGGAACCGGCCGGTCCGGCCAGAGCCGGGCCCGGCGCGTGGGGAGCGCCCCGCCAGCCTCTGCGCACCCCGGAACGCGCTTCCAGGCGGAAAAGTCCAGTGTGCCCGGATGTGAACGGACAGGATCCGAGTGAGATGGAAAACGGGGCCGAAAGCCCTGATCCTTATGAAGGACGAGACTCAGTTGTTAAATTTTAAGGGGTACCCGATGGCTTTTTCCAGGCACTCTACCAAAGAGCCGGCGGACAGAAAATCCCTCTCCACTTCCACAAATTTGATGTAGATGGATTTGGGTGAGACACCGGGCTCTACGACGCAGTTCTGAGATAAAAACGCGTTGATCCCGACCCAATCTTTGCTGAAGGTTTTGGTGTTTGCCTGGAAGTGTAAAAACAGGCACTGCTGGAGAGTCCGGACCTCGGCGATGCCGAGGTAACAGTAGATAATCCGGGCAGATTCCATATCCACCCGAAGGGAGGCCTGTGGCGAGGGGACCTCGAGTTCCCCTGGAGTCTCATTGCTGGGGTCGGGTGCCCGGTGCTCGGCCAGCGGGGAGGGGAGTTTCTCGTGGCACTCCTCGTATCCAATGGCGTACAGGCCAGGGCTTTTCGGGATCCCTCCTGGTAATAAATACTGCACCACGTTCCCTCCGGTGGGTTTGGAGTGAGCGATGGGAATCCAGTCGATCTCCATGTGCAGCTCCAAGCACCTGGCTTCGCTGATGGTGATCTCTAGGAATTTGTAGTAAACGTTTTTCCAGTTCATTTTCTGTACTCGGGTCATGATCACCCGCCCCTCTGGTTTTTCCGAGTTGAAATATTCCCGGAGCCGCTTGCCGAGGGGCACCTGGGAGCTGATCTCTGCGTAGTGGTAGCGGATATCCTCCTTCCAGCGAGTGTTGTACCCAATGCCGAAAATGGCCAGTTTGTTAGAAAGGTGGAGCCTGGAGAAGTCCGTCCAGCTCTGAAACAGCTCCCACTTCAACTGGACCGACTCCAAGATTTGCATAATGTTCTGCATGACGTCGCGCTTCCTGGAAATTAAGAAACAGGGAGAGAAAGATAAAGGCATCAGAGCTGAAAAACTTTTCCAGTGAATGTACCAGCCTTCAGAAAACATTAATCCCAATCAGCTTTCTCACCTGATTGTTCTTACTGCTATATACATTGCTGGGGCAGTTTATGGGTTATAACAACCCCCTGATGGGGAAACTTTAAATTAATCTTGACAAAACCGAAACAAACCCAACCCCAGCTCCTCCTGATATCAAAGCAACTCCAAGGAAGCATGCACCTGGCACTGCTGAATAAATACACACTCCACTGCTGGGTCATTCTTTACAACCCTGGGCTTCCATTGGCATGTGGTCCATGTGCTGCATCCCGAACTCGCAACTGCCACTCAAAATGCTTCTGCCTCATTGTTATCCCCAAATTAATGCCAACAAATAGGACTGTAATTGTAAAAATCCCAATGGGAGCATGAAGCTGCTCCCAAGGGCTCTGTCCCAGCGCTGGGGTGGAAACACAGCTCAAGTTACCAACCCCCTGGAGCAGAAGATGCTCCCAGACACATCCCGGATGCTGCGGGATGGACAGCGGCAATCCCTCCGGACAGCCAATAAAGAAATCCCCATGCTCCTAAAAATCCATTTTCACTCCCACCAGCGCGGTTTCAGAGAGGAGTTTACATCAGGAGAGAGCATCTGCGTGCACCTGCAGCGAGCTGGAACAGCTTCCTCCGGGATAAATGAGACAGTTAGGGTGTAATTAGCTGGTAGGGAGAACTCCTAATCTGGAGAGTTATTGTCCTATAATCAAAGCTGTAGGAAGATATTGCAACTCGTTTGCTAACGGAGAAACCTCTCTTGGTCCAACAAAGGGGATGTAAAAGGTCTTTCCATGCAACTCTCCTTCCTTTATCCATTGTGCCACATCTGGAAAGCTGAACTGTGGAGGCCACCGCACTCTGAGGAGGATTTTTTCTCCTTCCACATCCCACCAGGAGGACACACTGTACCAGGCGACACAGGTTGTCTTCCGCAGGGCAAACTTCACTCCTCCACAGATTCTCAAGTCACTCAAACTCCCTAAAACCAGCCCTTCCCAACAGCTTCCCAGTGGAGCCTGCACCAGACTGGTGAGGGACATGAAGGCCTCCAAGAGCAGATATGACACCCCACAACCAAGGCTGACTCTGGCAGGTGAATTCCTGCCCAGTAAATCCCTATGGGGAGCAGGTCTTTCTCCATCATAATGTATATAAGGGCTCCAAGAAAACTGGACTGGGAGCTGCAGAGCCTTCCTGTGGTGCTGGAGAGACCCCACGTCAGAGCCTTTCATCCCAAAAAACCTGCTTTTACAGGTCTAGCTACAATGCACATGATTCTGGGAAGGTTCTCTGACTGCTGGCTGTCCGGTAGGTGATGGAGTTCTGCTGGGGTAGGCTGAGGGCACTGGGCTCAGGACACAGAGCTCTGGTTTGACGTATGATGGTTGGTGCACAGCGTCTGCAAACCTCACCTGTGCTGTCCAAGCACCCCTGAGCATTTCTGAGCATCCAAGTCGGGACAGCTCCCTCCTCACAGTGACACCGGGACCACATCCATCACCACCTCATCTATCTCACCTGTCTTGCAGCACCAATCATGCCAGAAGATCCCTGAAAATACCTTAAAAGGCATTTTGGGAAGTGCATTTCCACCACAATTGGAGTGCAACCGAGTTTCTAGAGCACTGAGGAGAGAGTGGCCGGACAAGCAGAGCCCTGTCTGTGCCAGGGGTTCTTAAAACTGCTGGTTCCATCAGCACCAAAGCTCTGCTTCTTACTGCAAGTTATTCCCGAGGAGTCAGTTCCACTGCCCAGCAGCAACAGAGAGAAACCCCGGACATTCTTGGCAAGAAGAATGTGTGTTTACCCCAAATCCATTTCCATTTACTCAAACACTGTGGCAATTCTGCTTCAAAACCTCCCTGATGCTTTGCCATGCTTGGAAAATATCTTTTTGAGGCTTCTGGAAGTGCAAGTATACCTTGCGGGCACAAGGGGATAGGACAGCCAAGGGGACAGGGCAGTGCCGGAGCACAACACGGTGTCTCAGCACCGGCACACGCTCGACTCCTGACGGCAGCTGAGCTCCAGTTATTCCCTTCCCAAGGCAAAGACAGGAGAGCGCGGCGTGGGCAGGTTTTCATTCAACAGCTGAGGAACAGAGCGAGGAACTGAAAGCAAAGCCCCCACCTTTATTAAGTGCACTATAAATACTCTGCTGCGTTTAGCTCGGCACAACCCAGAGCCCGAGCTCGGCTGCATTAGTCACTGCGACTGCTCCTGCAAGGAATAGGAATCACTGCATGGGAGCAGAGCTTCGGCAGCAGACAGAGAAGGGCTTTCCACAGGGAACCCACCACTTCCAGCTCAGAGGAAAATAGGGAAAGACAGATTTTAAGGAGTTTTGCTTTTCAGGTTTAGCATCTTCTTGCTTATGCCGGGACCCAACTAGGCTGAGCTTTGCATTCCTAGGCTCTATCCAGGATCTCGACCACTTAACCAACCAGAGGTACTGTAAGCAGTAAAAATTACTATTACTTAATTATTTATTGATTTTGAATGTAATTTTCATTAATTCAACTATTTAAAATTATTTATTAAACATGTACTTTTGTATTTGCTTTATTTATATTGCTAATATGATTTCAGGAGGAAAATGGGAGCTGAGCAGAGGCTTTAAGCTGTTGTGTGTCTCAGGACAATCTCACTTTTCAGCTGCAGAAGGTGCCCTAGAGCTGGATTTTCCCTCATCCTCAAACCATCACCTCTCTGCTGGAGTCTGGGACCTGCGTTTCTTTCTCCTTGGAAGCTTTTGCAATTCAGATGAGGAAAGACTTGAGACAAGAGTAGGCGCAAATTTGTTCTAAGGCGCTGTTTCCAAACCAAGCAGACTTCAAAGGGCCCAGAACAGCTGCTGTCAGTGAAGATCCACAAGCTTTCTCTAGTTCATCTTCCCAACATCGGCAGTGAATCAAACCACTTCTCGAAGTCTCTAAGTAGTATTTCGCTTTTCAAAACAGTTTATTTGGAGACAACAACCAAGGGCAGGCAACAGCAGAGATGACACGGGGAAGGAGCATCCTGATGGAGGATGGGACATGGACACAGGTTACCTATTGCCCTGTGCTTCCTATACTGTCAAAAATAAAGTGAAAGGTGGGAAGTCCTGTATGTCACAGACTCAGAACACTTTGGCCTGGAAGAGACCTTAAAAGCTCATCTTATTCCACCCCCTGCCATGGGCAGGGACACCTTCCACTATCCCAGGGTGCTCCAAGCCCTGTCCAGCCTGGCCTTGGACACTGCCAGGGATCCAGGGGCAGCCACAGCTGCTCTGGGCACCCTGTGCCAGGGCCTCGCCACCCTCATAGGAAAGAACTCCTGCCCAATATCCCACCTAACCTTGCCCTCTGGCATTGGGAAGCCATTCCACCTTGTCCTGTCACTCCAGGCCCCTTGCCCCAAGTCCCTCTCCAGCTCTCCTGGAGCCCCTTTAGGCACTGAAGCGGCTCTTAGGTCTCCCTGGAGCCTTCTGTTCTCCAGGTGAACACCCCCTGGGTGGGTGGAGAACGCCCCAGCTGGGTCCAGAGCAGAGGGGCTCTGGCCTTTGCAGCACCTTTACCTCGTCCCCCCAGAGGAGCCCATGGCTCTCTCCGTGTCACTCGGAGACACACTGCCTCAGTGGGCACGGCTGTGCTGCCCCACATTGTTGGCAAGTTCAGAGGAGATGGGATCTCTGCCCTCTGACACCCACACAGGTCATACACGTGCTGTAACTAAAAGCTATCCATAGGATGTCCACTAAACCCCTAAAGGTGCAATTGGCCCTTTTTCCTCCCAGATTTGTAACTCGCTTTTTCCCAGTCCTTTCAGTGTTTTGGGGCTCTGTGACACCTTATCTTCATCCAGCCCTCCTTCACCCAACCATATTTATTAATTGGTACTTGGAGAACCTGGTCCAGACATTCCCTATCCCTTGCTTTCTCCTTTGCTCACATCCATTCCTCTCCCCATAGCACCTGGCTACACGAGCTGATAGCAAAACCCTGCCTGTTATGAGCACAACCAAATACCACAAATGTTAACCCAGCACTGCTCAGTGCAGCGAGTTCCTGGAGCCATCGCTGTGTCGGGTCCTTGGGGATCTGAGGAGAGAATGAGACACCAGCAGTGGGGCAAGAACAGCTCCTGGCTTTCACACGAACCTGCACTGTGACCTGCAGCAACCTGCTCGCCTTCCATGTGCTCCTGCTCCACGACCGAGGGACGGCACGGAGTCCAGAGGGATCGGGACCAGCTCAATCCGTGGCCTTGGGGAATCTCAGGAGGTTCAACAAGGCCAAGGGCAGGTGCTGCACCTGGGTTGGAGCAACCCCCAGGACCAGTCCAAGCTGGGGATGAAGGGATGGAGAGCAGCTCCGGGAGAAGCAGTTGGGGTGCTGGTGGGTGAGAGCTGGCCAGGCCCTGGCCCAGAACCCCCCTGTGCTGGGCTGATCCCCCAGCGTGGGCAGCAGGGGAGGGGGGATTCTGCCCCTCTGCCCCGCTCAGGTGAGACCCCACCTGCAGAGCTGCCCCAGCCCTGGGGCCCAGCACAGGAAGGACCTGGAGCTGCTGGAGCCAGTCCAGAGGAGGCACCAGAGATGCTCCAAGGGCCGGAGCCCCTCTGCTCTGGAGCCAGGCTGGGAGAGCTGGGGGTGTTCAGCCTGGAGAAGTCTCTGGGGACTGCTGGAGAGGGACCTGGGACAAGGGATGGAGTGGCAGGACAAGGGGGAATGGCTTCCACTGCCAGACATCAGGGTTAGATGGGATATTGGGAAGGAATTCTTCCCTGTGAGGCTGCTGAGGCCCTGGCACAGGGTGCCCAGAGCAGCTGTGGCTGCCCCATCCCTGGAAGTGTCCAAGGCCAGGTTGGACAGGGCTTGGAGCACCCTGGGATAGTGGAAGGTGTCCCTGCCCATGGCAGGGGGTGGAATGAGACGAGCTTTAAGGTCCCTTCCAACTCAAACCATTCTAGAATTCTAGCTGTCTATGTCCAAAAGCACACCACAAGTTTCACCAGAATTTGAATGATTTATGGAGATGATTTCTGCTGAAAATCTGCACTTGACCAAGAAGGCCAATGAACCCAACTTTGAACTAGGCTATCTGCATTTTAAAATGCTGTGCAAAGAGGCAAAAGTGTTTGGCAACTATTTATCTACTGTGGC
Organism: Cnemophilus loriae; assembly: GCA_013397755.1. Classification (NCBI taxonomy): domain Eukaryota; kingdom Metazoa; phylum Chordata; class Aves; order Passeriformes; family Corvidae; genus Cnemophilus; species Cnemophilus loriae. Next base: position 1,323,578 of record VZTF01001311.1, read on the forward strand.
TTTTAGATGAAATTCTATTTTTTCAAGATAATAAATAAATACCCACCCTATCTTTGTATCAGCCGTGCATCTTCTGACTGCTTTTAACCTACTGAGTCAGAGTTTACAAGTTCCTTCTCCTCACAGACAAGGGGAAAAGCAGCTTTCAGTAAATCTGTGTGCTGGAAAATGCTCTGTGCTTCCACTCTGCACGTAGGATGAGTTTATCCTCAGCACGCTTCACAAAATGCCCCAGAGTTCAGAGACTCCACTGCATTTTAGAGGGAATTTGCGGGGAAAAATGAACATAAAACTCTGAAAGGCCTCATTTACCAAAATCTAATTCAGCTGTTCATGCACACATTAAAACTCTGAAGAGAAGATTCATGTGGTCCAGGCCTTCACCTCAGAAAATTCAGGATTATTTGTTATGGAGCTCCTTGAAGGTAAAATTACTCCAGAACAGCACCAAGACACCATTCAAAGAGGCAGTAAGAACGTTCATACTGAAAGAAGTTACTTTTCTCCAGGTTGTCCCTGAGATGTTAAACTGAATTTGCTCCATGTGAAGAAAAAAAGTCACCTTTGGCTATGTGAATATCCACCCGAAGTGAGGAGTCTGACGAAGCCACACCACTGCCACAGAAGCTTCTTGTTAATTATTGTTGTTTTAAAATTATTTTTATTTTCTTAAGTTATTTTATTTTTATTTCTCTTTTTACTTATTTATATTTAAATTTTTTACAGGATTTTTTTTTCATTGACTTACAGTACAAAGCCTCTGTTCTATATGACTCATCAGGGATGTTCTGTTGCTGTTCCCAGTGCTGGTGACCTCCTACCCTGCAGCAGCTCGTTTTCCACCATGGAAAATCCCCAGTGACACTAAAACCCACTGGTGTGGGAGCTCCCGTGTGGAACCCACCCCGAAGGATCTGTGGGCCTGGCTGCTGTGGCTCACTCCCACTGCAGACAGATCCACAACCACGCCTAGAGGCTGGCAGAAAGCTGCCCTGGACAGAGTAAATACAGAACAATTCCTTTCATTTTTGGGAATGCTCTGTGTTATTGTTGGAGAGGCAAGCGAGAGTCGCATGCTCAAAGCATTCAAAAGGCTCCAGTGTTTGCTAGATTAAACTCAGCCAAAAGGTTACAAGTAAGGTCTGGAAAGTTATAAAAATTAAAATCAGAGACTCCCAAGCTTTGGCATGCCTTCCCACCACAGAAGGGAGCTGTTCTTGCGGATTCTATCTGTGGTTTAAGTCCTCACATCCATGCAGTAAGTCTCATTTCGTTCGCTGAATGGCAAAGCCAAGGAGAAACAGAGTTGTGAAGCTTTTCAGCTGTTCTGAGGTAATGGGAATAATGCATAACGCAGATTCAACTTTATGAATAGTCTTACACAATGTATTTATAATTATAAACAGAAGTTTCAAATATCCTCCCCTCCTGCACAACATCCCCAGGGAAATACATTCCAGGGTAAAACATTCATAAATTACTTACTGCGTGTCTTCTGAAGATTCCTGTTTTATCTTTAATGTTCTTTTCGTAGTAGGCATTTCATCTGAAAGGTAAAATTCCAACACATAATTAGATTTTAAATAATGTTCTTAGGGCTTTTTTTTTTTTTAAGAGGCTGAAATTAAATAAAAAATAAATCTGATTTGCTTCCTAAGCCAGGCAGTCTGCTGGAGTTCTGCACGAGACAGCTCCAGCTCCTACACCCTCTGTAACTGATTGGGTTTTTCTTTAACTTGGAAGAGATGTGGTCAGTTAAGAGCTGAATCTCTCTCTGCAAGTGCAAAACCTTTCACAGACAAGGCTCCAATCCCTGCTATTAAATCACACATTGAATGAATTGCAAACTACATTGTTTCAAGGAAAAAAAATCAGAAAAAGCAATTCTGCTCCCAACGGCACATTTCAAGAGGAAGCAGCAGGAGAACTGCATCTGTGTTCAATTCAGACGTTGTGTGCCAAGTGCTTTGCTCACAACTTCTGAGCGTGAAGGGCATCGTCAGCCCCAGCGCACGCAAACGTCCCCGAAGCTGGTGACAAACCAGGAGATCCCAGCTTGACTCACCACAACGAGCCATACCAGACAGAATTAGCCATCATTTACATACGTTTTGTAACGTTTTCTTCTCCCCACTGTTTCTCTCCCACATATTTCTGACTTTTAAATCCCCCAGGGAAGAAGTCTGAGGAACTGGAACGCGGTTAACAGCCAACTTGCAAATTTTAACATTAAACTGCGATCTAAGGCTCTTTCAAAGCATCCTGACTCACCAGTCCCCCAAACACAGATGTGTACAGAGACCCGACTGCATCTCCTCTCCCTCTTTCATCCTACAAATGGGGAAAAAAAGCCTTTACACAATTCACCTTCTTCACCTGCTTCTCCATTGGATCTGATCAACTTAAAGCTTCTGCTGTGCAAAAAAACCCTGCTCAGGCAAGGGAGGAACACACAGCCGTAAGAGCAGCAGCTTGAGAGAAAAATGCCTCAAGAAACCCACTTCTTCCCAGAACTGCTCAGATTGGAGTGTGTTTTCTATTGGGATCGTGGTACCCTAATCCGTTTAACAAAGTTCAAAAAGCCATGAGCAACAATTAAACCTCCAAATTAATTAAAATATTGACTTTTAGGCAGAGACAGCAATGATTTAGGCAAGAAAACCACGTGGAAGAGTTTGTGGTTTAGGTCTCAAACCTCAAGTGTGAGCTTGCTTGCTATTTTTTCATTTTAAAAAGGCCACACCTCTGGATATACACATATTCATATGTTTAAAACCAATATATCAGGGTATATAAGAAAGAGCAACATTTTTTACAGTTGTTGGTGTTGCCAGCAGCAGGCTGAAGCCCTGCTCACAATTTAAGCAAATGGTGTTTGAATGGTAACACCCAGGTACCACTGAAAGGGAAAATATCTCCCGGATCCCATGAGGGAAAGTAAAACTGAGAGAGGAAGGAGAGACAGGGAAGGTGCCACCTCCGCTGTTTCTGGCCACACAGCCCTTCTTTCCTCCAGTCCTGATCCTAAAGTACTTCAAGAACCATGGTTTGCTTCCGATTAATTGAGGAATTTCCGTCCCTTTTCTCCCCAAGGACGTGTTTAGCAGTGTGAGCACATTCCGTCTGAGAGGTGAAAGCTGGTACAGAGATATGTATGTGTCAGACAGCTACGAGCACAGGTAAAATCCGGGGATGGAGATGTGCCAAGATGGGATTTCTTACCCAACTCCTGCTCGCCGGTCTGGTAGCAGTGAAGATCCTGACTGTGGTTTCCCCAGTCCTCCTGAGAGTATTCCTCCATCGTGCTGCCGTCCGACTCCAGCTCCTGGTACAAGCCGCTGCTGTTGATGAGGACGGGCTGGCAGGGCTGGGAGTCCCATCCTCCCTGCCCAAACACCTGCTCCAGCTGCTCGAACGTGTAGCTGCTTTTCCTCTTCCCAACGCCGTGCTCCTTCACGCGGCTGTAGCACCTGCGGAGGGTCTGAGAGACAGAAGCGGGTCAGTCGGGGGGTGGGGCTGGATGAGCACGCAGGCACTCACACACAGTCACACACGCAGAGTTTAGGGCTTTGGGGGTTATTTCTGCTGGTCACATTTGCCCCACGCTCATGAGCAATGCTCCCAAATTAATCTACACCCACCAGGAAGCATCATATATATCCGACATTCCCGCTTAGCGTTAACATCTATGACACAGGACAAGTTGTGCAGCAGCTACAGATTCCTCAGATTTAACTTGGGTGATTTATTCTCTTACCCACTTAAAAAAAAAAAAAAATTAAATCCCCGGATCTGCTGTGGATGCAGGGAAAAAATAAAATAAAAATACCAAGAGCCCCCCAGTCAGAGACACCAATCAGCCAGGAAAATGCACACCTACTACGAGGAGGGGAAAGCAGAGCTGGTGTTGTGCCCACAGCTTGGAGAGGGGGAAGCAGGGAGGAGAGAGAAAGGAAAACAGAAAGATTTCCCCCAAAGCAAAGACAGTCCAACCTTCCTTACTCTGGTAAGAAGACACAAGGTACAAAATGGATATGCCTAAGCTATTCAGCTAGGAAAATATTTATTACTTACATATTTTTGCATTCCTTACTAACTCACTCTGTCTCTTGTGAAGCTGCTGAAATTTAAAAGAGGTCAAATCAATAATGCTCCCAGTTCCCAGACTTTGACAACAAGCATCAAGTAAGTAACAGCACTGAGGTGGCTTGGTATGAGCAGCCTCTGAAACAGAGCTGGGGCAGAACCTCCCACACAGATGCCAAAACCTCATCCACTTCTGGTGATCCCTTTGACATCCCACACCAAGGGCTAAGCCACTTCATTGCTGCTGGGTAAGCCTACGGTTCTATCCATGTTTTCCCCCTAATCTGGAGCAAAAGACAACTACTTGGGGGTAAAAAACCTAAAGCTTTCTACACAACCCTCAATGTGGTTTTAATTCTACCACTGCTGTGATTTTGAAAGACAATGAAATGCCCCAGGTTTGCTGGGTGTTGGTTTTTTTTTTTGGATCGGTAAACTGCTAGAAAACATCAACTTTTTAAAAATATTAAATGTATCAGACTGATGAGGTTCTAACTTGAATGGCAAAGCTGTCTCCGAAATTCAAGAGAGGCACTGATTTGGGAATAGCTAGTCCTGTTACCTTGCTTTCTGCAGGAGGCCTGTAATGCACACATTATTACAAAAACTACTTGGTTCTTTTTCCCCCCCAAAAAAGGAACTTTTAAAACTCCAGAAAGCTGGAACCTACCTAATGCTCCTCATACACTGGTTTAACAGCATCAGCAGCAAAGGGATACATTTCTAACCAGTTTCCTCCTGAGATTCAGAGCCCTGGAGGCAGAAGCAAAACCGCTAAGCAGCAAGTCAGTATTACCCTGCTGTTTTAAACAAAAACACACGAAAATAACACAAAATAAAAAATAACCCATATAAACACAGGCAGCAACAGGCATGAGTTATTCCACGGTTTAAGGTGGAACCCTTCCCACTTTTGCCGTAACTACCTCGGGATAAAAAGGCAGATCCTCTTGGGATGGACACCAGCACATTTTACGTCTCTGTCTGTGAGCAGGGTGGAAAACAACCTGCTGTGGCAACCTAGAACCAAAACCCAGCCTGGAAACCTGCTGGTATTCGCTGGTGCAAAGAGGGTTCCCCCAGGCTGGGGTGTAGACACATTTGGTTATTAGAATTCAGTTTTCTCACTCCAATTTCTCTCCTTTCACCGCAAATCTTGCTGAGCGATAAGGGCAAAGCCATTTTACCCCCAGACTCTTTCTAAAATCCACCCAAGTTAGATTTTTTAAAACATATTTCCTGAAACCCAGTTCTTGTATTTGCCCCAGCTTATCCATAGGAGTTAAACATGGATTTAGAGCCTCCAGCTGAATTTATTAGCAGCCTCCAAGTGAAACAAACTGTTTCCAAAGCATCCCTACGCTTGGCCAAGACCTCTAGGAATGCCCGACACCCCCAGCCACTCTATTTTCGGCGTGTGCTTCAAACACCTCTCCTCACCAATGGGGTTATGGAGGATCCCACACTAGGTTGTAGCCTAGTAGTAATTAATTATTTCAGTCAGGCTGCAATCTGGCTTATTTTACTATCAAAATCATTTAGCAACAAGTCAGTGCAGACTAGCAGAAAAACTAAAGGGAGCAACACAGGAAGGGAGACAAAAATAAATGAGCAATAGTGTCACTGCTCATTACTCTTAAAGGTCAAGATACTTTTGGGGGTACTGCCTGGATGCTCACCTGGCTGTGTTACCTCCACTTCTGGAAGCAGATAACCTAAAATTTGAGGGAGATAATCTCGAATACAGGGTTTTCCAAAGCACCAAAAGGCCTGTGGCCAAGCAGCTGGTGGCTCCTTGGTCTTGTGTGCTGGAGAATCAAGCACTGATTCCTGCTAGCTCTTTCTTTTTGGAGGCTCTCCCCAGTGTCCACAACAGGCAGTCCCTACAACTTTTCCTGATGTTCCCTCCAAATGCCATGAGTCAGCCTTGTTTCATGTAAGCCCGCAGGCTTCTCTTCTTCAGAGAGCTTGGTAAGACCTAAATAATTGCTCAGACCTCAGGAAACCTGGACATTTTATAATCCTTAACCTTTCTCTCACCAGGTTATTCTGATCTGCAAGATCTAAGATCTGGTTTTTTCTTACGCACCTCCTCTATTCCTCCCGGTGTCCAGCTCAACTCCTGCTCCGTGGCTCCTGAAGTGCACATACAAATATTGATACAGAAAGCAGGAAATTTAGGACAAGTAACTGAAAACAGACCTGATCACTGCCCAGTGACTGCTCAGACTGGAAGAGACCGAGGCTTTTGCTTATTGTTCTGCAACACTGCCTGCAACACGAACACATATTATCCCCGCTTAATTTACAATGAGGAAAACCAAAGGAGGAGACAGTCACAAAGCTCAATGTGGATTTTCTCACCATTTCTAACTCATGAGTCCTCATCTCTACAAGTGAAGCCACCGAAGAACCTGGAGCTCTGCAGGAACTGCAGGATGAGGATGAGAAAAACCTTTAGGAAGGCTGCAGACATGGTCCTCCTTCCAGCAAAAAAAAAGATGAGGGAGAACCAGATCACAGCAAGCTTTTTATATATAACCTGAGGTCGTCCAACACAGGGAATTCCAGATCCCTGATCTGAGACATGCTTTCACCCAGGGAGAGGCTACAGGCTCTGCAGAGCAGTGTGGTGGCCTGTGGCTGTGTCCACATTCATCTGTTTAAGTTGATTCACTGACAGCAGCCTAAAGGGATCCTGATGTCCCACAGCACCACTTAGCACAACACTCAGCTTCAAAGACGCTCTTTTACTTAATGGAGAGGAGCTCTCAGCTTTATATCCCAAATTAAGAACAGCAGTGTCAAACAGCTCCCTCCCTCATCATGCCAGGATACTCACAGACAACACAAGATGAAACTACACCGAGACAAAAGAAACAGCTTTTGAAGCCTGGAGGGGTTGTAGGGGACAGTCTTGAAGTCTCCATTTTTAAGTTCCTGGGAGCAGAATGAAACAAATATGCCCAATAGCTCCAGCTCATGAACTTTTAGGTTAAAAGCTATGTGCAAGGCAGGGGAACACAAGACTTTCATGGGGTGTTGCTTCAACAAGCCCCATTTCTGGGGTTTATCCAAAATAAAAGGAGAAGAGCAGCACCTCAAACTCTTGGGAGAGCCACACACCACTGCAGGAAGGCAGCTGATGACATCAATGCATCTCCAGCAAGAGGAACCAAACAGGAATGCCCCTCTGCAGAACATGAGAGCCCTGCACTCACACAGGCCCCTGAGAGCTCAGCGTCAGCCCCCGGAGCTGCCGCAGCCTGGTCTGCAAAGGCTGCAGCCCCACAGGAGGCTGCACATCTGCCCGAGCACAGCACTGGGGACACAGCACTGGGGACATGGTGGCTGTCACAGTGAATTACTCTCTACACCAAAGAGCAAGGCCTCAGCTGTATCCTGATACACCCAAACACACAAGGACTTCCTGAAGGATTTGGCTCTGGTACAGAAGAAAAGTGATGGGAATGCTCTGAAGAGAGAAAGGTCTGGGGGGTAAATATAGACAAGCTGATTGTCTCGATTGAGGTAAGAACCAGAGCTCTCTTTGGACAATGAAGAAGCAAAGTCACCCTGGCAGGCACAGGTAGGGATGTCAGTCAAGGCAGGGCAGACATGGGTTTTTGTTAGCGAGAGCTGGAACCGAACAAAAACTCACAGCCACCACTGCCAATTTCTAAATCACAATGAAATACAATAAAAAAAGCTCTTGCCTGGACAGCAATTATTTACAGAAGCGCCACAGCCAATTGCGGAGGTCAGCCCCCATGAGACAGGACTCTGCCAGCAGCCAAGAGCAAATGAAGCTGGGGTTTAACAGGCTGTGTCCCATCAGGGTGAGGGAACCAGTGACGTGTGGTGCTGTGACAACAGACCCCACGGTGCTGCGGGCTCAAATCAGCCCCATGGGAAGATGCTCCATTGGTTGCTGCTATCAGAATGCTCAGAGGATACTCAGACCCTTCTCAGGGATTTGCTGCTATTTGAGCCAGACCCCTAGAGAGGAGATTCCAGCACCGCCTGCAGAAAGGCTGGCAGCTGGGCACCTCTGTCTCTCGACGATCTGAGCTCCTGGTTTTCTTAAACCAGCACTGGATGAAAAGAATAGGCTCTTGTTAGAGCTTGAGAAGACAGAGAAGCAAAACCCTCCTCCAGACCCACCAAGCCAACAACTTTGTAAAGAGTTTAGATGTAGCGGATGGTCCTCCAGAGAGAGCTCAGCTTGCAGAGATCGCCGAATCACAGAATATCCTGAGGGGGAAGGGACCCACAAGGATCATCCAGTCCAACTCCTGCCCTGCACAGGCACCCCAACAATCCCACCACTGCCTGAGGGTGTTACCCAGATGCTCCTGGAGCTCTGGCAGGGTCAGGGCCATGACCACTCCCTGGGGTGCCCGTGTCAGCACCCAATCACCCTCTGGGGAAAGAACCTTTCTGTGATATCCAGCTTGTGTAAGGTTCAACCTGCTCCTGGCATGACCTGTTCAAACAGGACTCACTTTGGGGCAATGAGGGCCAGACCTGAGTAGGTTACCTTGCCTTTGGAAACAAGCTCATTCCAAAAATCAAACTTGAAGTTGCACGCATCTACAGTGATCAGGACAAACACCATTACACCACTCACAAAACCAGACTTCTAAGGAAAACCCAAACTGCAGCAGCCTGGATGAAAAGAGGTCTGAGATATACTCAAGAAGTCACGTCTGTGCAAGCCTCGTGAGACCACAGACTCAAACCCCTGCTGATCCTCACTCTCAAGTGAGTAGATTGAGACCACAAGCCCATTCAGTAGAAGCAGAGCAGCACAAACCATTCCACAGGTGGGAGAGAAAACACTCCTCTCCAAAACGAGCTTCAGTGAAGTGGCAGAAAGCATCAACATGGGCAGCACCACAAGGAAAATGGCTTGCGTAGTTCAGAACACTAAAAAACTTGACATCCAACACTGTCCCAGCCGTGTGTGATCCTGCAGTCTCTAGAGGAAGGTCAACACCACTTCAGCTGTGCTGAGAAAACGTTACTGGGGAGACCAATCTCTAAATCCACGGGAAAAGCTGGAATTGAAATGCCAAAAGTGGCTTGAACCCCAATTTTCGTCACTAGTGATGAAAGGTTTGGTAACAGGTGAGAGCACAGCAGTCCAGAAAGCATCGTCTGCTTGGCCCCCAAATTTGTATGCTCAGCAAGAGGGAGGTAAGCAGGAATCTGCCCCTGTGACAGTGTTTGAAGCAGAGTGCAAGAATCAGGAGGATTTTTAACATCTCCCCACGTCCTCCATAGTCAGAGAGCACTACAGGAAAAAAAATGTGTGTGCCCAACCTAGGATTTAATGTTCATAAATCTCCCTAAATGAGATTTGATGCTCAAGTTTCACAAATCTGTCCTCCTGCAATGAGTTCCTGACCACCAACTGTTTCTGTCTCAACAAGGTAACCTCCCAGCTCCCTCTGGGAATCATTGTGCACTCATGGAACAAGCAGTGGACAGCCCAGGCACACCACAAGGATCGGATCAGACTATTACAGACACACAACACAGCTGCAGAAGCCACTGGATTGTAAAGACACTCGTCCTGCACATGTAAATCAAGCCAGATTCTCACCAGCACAACAGCGCTCTGCAAATGCCCCTGCTGAGAGCGAATCCAAGAGGGTTCATTCCACATGGCACTCATATCCCAGAAATGCTCCTCTGCCACAGTCCCACAAAGGATTGAAACAAATAAATCTGCTCTTTGTCACTGAAGAATTTATTTTGCCCAGCTATAAATGTCAACAGTACCGGAGCACATGAGATCCTCCAGTGAGAAGCTGGGCTGCTGGGAAGGATTCAAGGAACAGCAAGAAACAGCCCAGCCTGGAAAACCTGGCACATCTGAATCTATTTAAGCCAAGGGAAGAATGGGAGGTAACTTGAACACCTGCACACATCAGAGCCCAGGGAGCTACTGGGATGGGGAGCTGGGACTGAGATAAACTCAAGATAAAGATAAACCACATTCAAAAGAAATAGAAACTCAGAATCATGGAATTGGGTTGGGAGCGACCTTAAAGATCATCTTGTTCCAACCCTCCTGCCATAGGCAGGAACACCTTCCACTAGACCAGGCTGCTCCAAGCCCTGTCCAGCCTGACTTTGGACACTTCCAGTCACAGCTTCTCTGGGCAGCCTGTGCCAGGGCCTCCCCACCCTCACAGGGAAGAATTTTTTCCTAATATCCAATCTAGCCCTGCCCTGTCACTGGGAAGACATTCCCACTTGCTCTGCCACTCCAGGCCCTTGTAGAAAGTCCCTCTCCATCTTTCTCGTCAGCTCAAATCAAAGGCAAAGTTGCTTTGAAGGTGGATGGTTGGCTGGTTGCTATGAAAAGCACCAATGCTCCATCACTTGACATCTCCTAATCACAAAGACAGCCACTCCACCCAATATTATTGGATCAAGGAGGGAATTCTGGCTGAAATCCTGTAACCAAGCTCACACTAGATCACAGCAAGCATTGCTTCCAAGACAGCTTTGCTGGAGCAGCTTTTCCTGCCTTAAAAAACAACTCCATGCAAGATTTACAAACTGATTGTTTACATCACAAAGCAGCTAAAACCACAGCCCTCTTACAAACAAGCCATCATCACGTTAGTGTTGCCTAAAGCAAGAAATACCAACAGCTGATAGTCAGGTGTAATTTTCCATCCCTTCCCATTTCATGTGGGTTTGTGGCACTCCCATCTACTCTTTGTGCCTATGTTCTTTCTGAGCACTGAACCGGCATCTTCAAGGTATTTGTTTTCCTTCTGAAAACCAAATTACTTTTGTGGACAACCACAACCCAGCCAAAACCTCCAGTCACCCATCTGGGGGGAGGAGGAGGTTGCTAAGTACAGAAAAGCCAACAACAGCGGAACTGGATTGGCAGTGACACTTGGGAATCCCCGCAGTCAGGAGTTAAGATGTTGGAACTGCTTCTCTTTGAATCAGTGGGTTGGCACTGACTCTGGGAAAGGCAAAATAAAAGCAGAACTCGCATTTCTGCAGTAGCTGAAGAAATGACATTTTAAAAATGCCCCCAAACTAGTTTTAACAGCAACTTCTAAGAAGTGATTTGTCTCTGCTGGGGAAAGGCTCTCCAGCAGCACCAGCAGCCAGAGGATTTCCTGCCCTGAAACGCTCTCAGCCCAACTGAGCAATGTGCCATCAGGAGGACAAGTCTTTGATTCCACCTTCCATACAGATGCAAGAGAAGCAGAAATTCTCCCATGGGTTTAAAAATAGGCCTAAAATCTGGTATTGAAGAAACAACTCGAGCCCATTATTTCAAGAACATTCCTTTGAAACAAAACAAGCCTTTATTGCCTGAAAACGCCCCTTGACTCACACAGCTCCAACTGCAGCACCCCAGCTCACCTGCACCTTCCCAGAGCTTTCCCTGTCACTGCAGCCAGCTGGGATGGCTGCAAGAGGATGAAATGATGAAGTTCCAGCACACCTACAGAACACGTTCTACATACCCTGTGGACTGCCATCTCCAAGCTGTGTGGCCTTCACACAGCAGCTTCACAGAACAAGGCAAGGGCTCATTTTCCCATGCTTAAATTCCCAGCAAACCTCCTGCTGCCTGGTTGAAACAGCATTGCCTGGTGCGGGGCACAGGATGCTGGCAAGGCTGGAAGGGGTTTGGCCAAATATCCCATCACCTGCCTTAAAACTCCGGCTCTAAGGTCAAACCTGAAAACTAGAAAGCTCTCCATGTGCTGCTGCGGGAAGGTGATGAGTTTCAGGATAGACAAACCAGGCTAAACCCTTGCTCTGGAACATAGGGAATAGGAAAAGGCTGGATGAAAAGAACAGAGAGTGTCACTGAACAACAAGGATTAAGGCTAGAACGTGACTTGTCGGGATGAGGACACTGTGGCGCACAAGAAGCTTTTCTGGGAATGCAACAGGCAGAAATCAACATGTTCCATTCTTCCTGCAGCTCCCAACTGCAGAGCTCCGCAAGCCACCCACCTCAGAGCCACCAAGTTGGACTCAAGGTCTCTTTCTAAAGGAAAAGCTGCTGGAAAGGTTACATGGGAATCCCTAAATTTGAAACAGACCCTTCCAGAGCAGCTCCAACTTGGCAGCGGCCTCGTTCCAGCTGCTGATGTGCAGAAAAGCACATGCAGATGGTGAGAGACGGGCAAGACTCTGCATCAGGGCCTTTCTGCACACCCTGTTTGAATTAAGAGAGAATGCATCCATGCCATACAACTGGAAAACCCTCTGCTTACAAGCTGACTTGTTCCTTTCCAGCTCAACTGGCTGTTGAGAGTCAAGACTTGGCTGTGTCCAGGGAATGCAGGTGTTCCCAAGGAAAGCAGTACTGCGTCCTTATCTAAAATTCATTTATAAGACCAGCTGAACCTGGAATGTTTGAAGCACCATTTATTATCCAGCAGCAAAGCCTCATGCTTCTGTCCCCTGATGGGTATTAAGTATCCTACAAAGTCATGGAAACACAGAACATTTTGGGTAATAAATGGAACAATGCAGCTACGTGCTCCTTCATCACCATCTCCCCAGTCCTGTTTTCAGCGTGGAGGATTCCAAAGCGCCTGTGCCCTCCTCTTGTTCCCGGAGCACGTGACAGTCCTGCTCCATCCCAGACAGGAATCCATGCACGACCCCTCCACATTCAGAGGTGACTTTTGTTTGTGGTGGACCATCGAAAAGCCAAGCAGCCAATCCTGCCTGGAATCTTACGAAAACTGGGATTTTAGGGTTGGCAACAGCTACCACAACTACCTCGATAATCCCTGTAACAAGCTAAATTCTTGACACCCAGGAGAACTTCCAGCTTTCAACAAGCGCTCATTTCCCAGCAATTCCAGGCCAAAATCCACTGAGAGCCCAAAGGCTTTGGAAAAGCCACATTTTTGCTGCTCTAGATGACCGTGCTGAGGAAGGCTCTCACTGTGGGGATCTGGGATACGCAAAGCTCAGGTGTTTGGTGGCAGACACAGCAGCATTCAGCCAGCTGTTCCTCTCCTGCAGACAGCCTGACAAGAGGCCAGCCTGTGCACAGGCCTGCTCATGGATGGAACACAGATAACTCCCTTCCAGCTGGGCATCACAGTGTTGCAGGAGAGCCCACCCCGATGTACTGCAATCTAGAAACATCTAACAGGTCTGTCAGGAGCTGCTCTCGGTGATAAATACCAGCCTTGAGCTCTTTTACTGCTGTTTGACGGGTAGTTTCTTCCAAGCTTGAACATTTCAGAGGCAAGGACGCGTTCAAGCCCCGCTTCTGAAGGGAAAGTGGGAGAATCCTCAGCTGCAAGGAGCTCAAACTGCTGGGAGTCACCAAAATGCTCCTGCAATCAGCTCCATCCAACAGCATCGTCCAAACCCAGACAGACAGCTCTGGGCTCTTCTAACAGCAAGAAGACTCCTCACAACCTGCCAGCATCCCCCAAAATTGGGGCTGGGGGCCTCAGCAGTCACTGCATTGGCTCCCATCACAGCCCAAAACCATTGGACAAAGCCAAACCACCTCAAGGAACTTTTCCATCATGCAACTGCCTCTGGCAAAGCCCACAGGTCTGCAGAAGAGCTGATTCAAGCAACAAGCACCTTGAAAGCCACCAGGAGAACGAGGGACTCCGAGAGGGTTCGCAGCGCAGCAACGTTCCTCTCCAAAAATATCTGGGTGTGTTCAAGGGAAAAAGATCCCCGAGCAGCAAATACCCAGACACGAGGAAAATACATTGAGAACCCAAAACCTCTATAGAAAGTGGGTTTGTTTTGAGTATCTACTTCCAGGACAGGCTGTTCCAATCAAGGAGGATCAAAGTGGAAATCTCTCACTTACTCCCAGTCATTCCTGATGCTGCAGCATCCCTTATTCCATGCATTCTGCAAATGAAAGGCAGCCCAGGTGTACACACCTGGACAGCCCCAGCCCAGCTGGCACAGGTGTGTTTAAGGGATAGGAAGAGGAAGGGAGAAACAACCAGCCCACTGAGCCCCAGCAATAACAACACCTCCATTTTCCACTCCATCAGCATTTGAAGTGGCTGCAGGAGCCTAACGGGTCAGGAAAGGAGAAATCAGAGCCACAGGGAGATCAGAGCGTGTAATTCACCCTCCCAAACATCACGCACATTTATAAACTCAAACCCCACAGCAATTTCCACATCATCCAAACATCTCCTCTCTGTAAAAGCAGGATGCACGGAGCAACTGCTCCCAAACCAGGAACCAAACCCAGCCCTTTTTTCCCAGGGAATGATGGGACTGGAAAGACCCCTCTGCAAAATACAGCCCATGGGGCTGGTTATCAATTACTTGAGAGGTCTGTGAAGCCACAGCACGTTCCCATTGAGCCAGGAAAGCCAACAGATTCTACAAAATGACTCCACAGCAAAAGACAGAGCCAGGAGTGCAAGAGCAACCAGAGCCATCCCTTGTTACTGGGGGAACTGGGAGCCCCGTTTTCCCAAGGAGGCTACGGGGAGCAGCCAGTGCCAGCCCCTCATGGACAGAGGATGCTGGAGGACACGTGAGGGGACAGTCAACCACAGCACCCGTAACACTCGGGGCCAAAGGAGGAAACCCAGGGGATGTGGTGGTCCAAAAACCCAGGGGAAAGATCCTGCTGGGGCTGTCCCCACGAGGGGACACAAACTGGGATGCTGTCTCCCTGTCCACTCAGGACCAGGGGTTGCTGCCACAGCCCACCCACACGAGAGGAACTGAACCTATGGGACGCAGTACCCGTGTACCAAAGGCGCTGCTGGAGGCTACGGGTGCAAGGGAGGAACCCAGAGAACGTGGTACCCAGGAGACACCAACGGGACCGTGGGGAGCCAGGCAGCCGAGCCAGGGAACCGGATACCCTGTACCCAGGGCAAGGGCTGGGCTCAGTCCTGGGGACCCCGTGCCAAGGCCAGAGAACGCTCCAGAAACCTGCAGCATGGAGACCCCGAAAGGCCGAGCCCTGGAGACACGGTGCCCCCAAACCCAGGGCCACGGGACAGGCTGAGCCAGCAGGATGCCCACAGGCAGCGCCAAAGGACGCTCAGGACAGATCCTGGAGGAATTGAACACCCGGGACACGGTGCCCCAGACCCAGGACCAAAGAATGCTCCGGAGAACAGCTCTCCGGGGAAGGGACCACAGACTGTCCCGGGAGCGCACCCACCCGCGGGCGGGCGGCCGAGCACGGGGACCCTCGGCCCACCCTCCCGTTCCGGGCCGCGCCGCCGCCGCCCCAGGGTACCTTGATGCGCTCCCGGCACTGGGA
>VZTF01001311.1:1339077-1371315 GCA_013397755.1 Cnemophilus loriae
CACCTCCATCTTGGGGACGCGGAGCGGTGGCTCGGCCGGCGGGAGCTGCGAGGAGCCGCAGGGCGCCGCCATGATGGGGGTGCGCACCGAGCGGGCGGAAGTGACAACAGCTCCGGGGGCGGAACTTCCGGCAGCGCCGGGGCGGGGCGCATGTGCAGGCGGGGCGGGGCCAGATGGGGCGTGCTCATGGCGTTAAGGGGGCGTGGCCGCGGGGGCGTGGCCTTGGGAAGGGGAGCGTGGCTAGCGGGGTGGGGGCGTGGCTCCAACGGAATAGGCGGAGTCAGAGGAGGGGCGGGACGCCGTGCGCAGTGGGCGTGGCCATAAAATGGGCGGGTCACAATATTTGTAATAAGTAGGCGTGGTCTATTGGTGGGCGTGGCTGTCGTAGTCGGATCCACCCAAAGGGGGCGTGGTCATGTGATGGGCGGGGGCCGCGCCGGGCAGGGTCCCCTCAGACCTCTGAGGGCAGAGACCCTCCAACCTCTGCCTCCCATCGCCCGGGATTTGCCTTGGGTTGAGGACCCCGAATGTGAGGCCGAGCATCCCAAACGTGAGGTTTAGCACCTCCAGCCTTGCGGCTGAGCATTCCCATCGTACTGGAGCTGAGTTCGCCCCTCCGGGCCAAGCACTTCCCCCTAGGCTGGGCACCCCCTATCCCTGGTGTCGAGCACCTCTGAAGCCTGGGGTTCAAGCACTCGCAAACGTCGTTACTGAGCATCCCCCAGGGACTGAGGCTGAGTTCGGGAGGGCAGGGACCCCTCTTTTCCCACCGCTTGCTGCCCCCGGCCCTGGTGTCTCTGAAACCCCGGGACCCCAATTAACGGTGACCATGATTGATGAGCCAGGGCGCAGCTCGCGGGGGGTGGGGGGACACCCCAGCTGCGCCCCAACTCTTCGTTAAGCCAAGAATAACGAGCGTCGGGGAGATTCCACCCCTCCAGACCCCCTCAAAAGCCCCCCCCCCCATCCAAGGGGGGGGGTTAGAGAGGTCCTCTGGGACCCCCGCCCGGCTTGGTTAATTAAACGCTTTAATTAGGGCCGTGTTGGTTAAACAAATGGAGGTGGGGGGGAGGATGGAAGGGGACATCCCCCTGCCTCTGCGTGTCCCTGCCGCCCCTGCCCGCAGCACGGCGCGAAGCGATCAGGAGTGTAATTATACCCCTCTAATTAGCGGGATTAGGGGCCAGCGGCGGCGCGAGGCTGCGGATGTAGGGGAGGGAGCGTTAGCCCCACACTCCATCCCCCACCCCGACCGGGCTCTTTGTCACCGGCTGCTGTCCCCAGGGAGCGTCCACAAGGGACGTCCCCAATGCCAACATGTCCTCAAAGGGATGTCCTCACCGCTGGTGTGTCCCCGAAGGGATGTCCCTAATGCCACCACATCCCCGAGAATGCAATGAGCCAGCGTGCCCCCAAAACGGATGTCCCAGAGTCAGTCCTGCGGCATTCAAAGGGATGCCTCTGCACCTGGCATGTCCTCAACGGGATGTCCCAGGTGCTGCCGCATCCCCAAGGGGTTGTCCCTGATGCCAGCATGTCCACCCACTGTCACCACTGTGACATGCCCCCAAACGGACAGACCCCCAGCTGGTGTGTTCCCAGAGGGATGTTCCCACTGCCAGCATGTCCCCAAAAGGATGTCCCCGATGTCAGCCCCACATCATGTCCCCAGAATGATGTGTCTGCCACCACCATGTCCCAAAACGGAACTCCCCACTGCTGGTATGATCCCAAGGGGGTGTCTCTGCTGCCACCACGTCCCCAAAGGTACGCACCCACTTCCCTGGAGTGTCCCCAGTGGGGTGCCCCCGCTGATGTGTCCCCACTGCCACTCCTGTGGCATGTCCCCAGAGGGATGTCTCCACAGCCAGCCCTGCTGTGTGTCCCCAGAGGGCTGCACCGACCGCGGGCCATTCCATGTGTCCCCAAAGCAGGGTCTCCAGAGCGGTGTCCCCACTGCTGGTGTGCCCTCAGATTGCCATACCAGCTGCCGGTGTCCCCGCGGCTGTAGACCCCCATCCCCAAGCCTCCTAGAGCTGGCCAGACCACAATTAGAGGCCCGGGGAGGGAGTGGGGGGGGCGGGCCGGATGCAAATGAGGGTGGCGGTTAATTAGGGCCTGAACACTCATTACGGCCGAGAGCAGCTGATTGCGATGCAGCTCCGAGTCCCGGCAGCGCCATTTGACCGCGCGCTAATGACAGGGGGTGGGGGGCGAGGGTTGTGCGGGGGGACACGGGGCCCCCCCAGCCCGTCTCACCCGCATCACCTCCGCAGTCATTCCTGGAAGGAGCAGGGCCCGCGCTCAGCCCGCCCGCAGCGGGTCCAGCCCTGCCGTGAGCTGGGGCTGTGCTCAGCCACGGCTCATCCCCGCGATGAGTTACGGACGTTCTCAGCTGGGCTCACCTGTGAGATGGACTGCGGGTGTCCTCAGCCAGGATGACCCACGCAATGAGTTGTGGCCATTCTCAGCTGAGACTCACCTGTGCAACGACTCGTGGCTGTTCTCAGACAAGGCTTGTCCGTGGAAAGAATTGTGTCTGTTTTCAGCCAGGGCTCACCTGCGTGATGAGTTATGGGTGTTCTCAGCCAGGGGTCACCGGTGGAATGAATTGTGGCCGTTCTCAGTCAGAGCTCACCCATGCAATGAGTTGTGGCCATTCTCAGCTTCTGGGGGTGTGCGGACGCCAGGAAAAGCGGCTTGGGGAAATCAGTGGGGAAACACCTCCTGGTCCCCAACACTCCTCCACTGCCTCGTTCCAGTGAACCTTCCAATTCAATAGACATAATGAAAAGTCCGCTAAAGAGCCGAGCGGACAAGTCATTAGACCCAGAGCAGTGTGTTCTGCAATTTACTGACCTGCTTGTAATTAACCTCCTGCCGCCAAAATACGCTGCTGAAAAGAAGTATAAACTTATTAGTGGCGACGGGGGCTAATTAAGGCGAAAGCTGTAATTATCCCGAGATGTGGCCGCAGGCAGGGAACTGATGAAAGGAGAGAAACGACGCTCGATGCAATATTTGGAAGGACGCGGGGATGCCGAGCGAGGCAGCGCCCTGCTGCCGCGCGCCGGTGCCCATCAGCATCCTGAGCGCCTGCATCCCGATCCAGCTGCCCTGCCCGCTGCACAAAGGGGACCCAGGCGGGCTAATTCGGCGCGGGGGCAACCGGCACGCCTCCCTCTTTGTCTCCCTTTCACAGCCAATATCCCGACCCCAGATGGGTTAATACATAATGCAGACAAGCAAGTAATTGCTTGCCTTTGTGAGGCCGTCAGCGCTGGGTCCCCGGCCCTCTGATCCCCCATTAGCTGCCATGCAAACAAGCCTTCCACCCAATTAAGCCCAGCTTTGATAAAGCCTTTCCCAATGATGTGGCGGTCCCAAACTAGCGATTCGCACATGAGCCACTACCTGTTAAACCCGGCGTCGGCTTCCTTCGGGGACGAGCATCCCTCGCCTCTCGCCATGGCCCAGCTGCCGAGCTCTGCCCGGCTTCCCCTGGCCCTGAAGGGAGGCTCGGCTGATAAATGATCTCGACAAACTCTATATTAAAGAGGTGGAAATGGGATGTTAATATACCCCAAGCCGCTCGTCTCGAGAACACATGGGCTCCGGCTTTCCAAAGATGCTGGTAATGAGGCAGGCTGGGATGCCCGCGAGGAGATCTCGACCCACCGGCCTCCTGCGCCTGCCAGGTGTGGAGGACAGACAGCCTGACACCCGTCCTCTGAGGCATCCCCACACCGTTCCACAGAGGCTCCATGGGTCATCCCCTAAAGCATCTCAATCTGCTCACTGAAAGCATCCCAGCAGCATCCCCTAAAGCATGCCAGCGCGCTTTCCTGGAATACTCCAGCTTTATCCTTTAGTGTATCCTGGCATCATCCCCTAAAGTTCTTCAGTGCACTCCCCTAAATCTTATCAGAGTCATCCCCTAAAGCATCCCAGCACCATCCCCTAAAACATTCTGGCACCATCCCCTAAAATATCCCGGCATCAACCCGTACAGCATCCCAGTGTCATCCCCTTGATCATGCCAGTGTCATCCCCTCGATCATGCCGGGCATCCCAGCATCATCCCCTACATGTTATTGCTTCGCACACCCTGGAATTGTCCCATAAAGCCTCTCACTATCGTCCTCTAAATCATTCCAGTGCTCTTCCCTAAAGCTTCCCAGGATCATTCCCCTAAAGCACCCCAGCACCATCCCCTCCAGCACTCCAGCATTATTCATTGCAGCATTCCAGTGTACTACAATGCAGTGTCTTACTATCATCCCCTAACACATCCTGGCATCCCGCCTTGCATCCCAGACTCATCCCCTAAAGCATCCCAGTGACGTTTTCTAAAGCATGTTAGCTTGCTCCCCTACAGCATTCCAGCATCACACCCTAAAGTCCCCATAAGGTCCCCTAAAATACGCCAGCATCTCTCCACCATCATCCCCTAGAGCACGCCAGTATGTTCTCTGAAAAAATCCCAGTATCATTCCTTAGGGAGTGTCAGCATCATCCCCTAAAGCACCCCAGTGTGCTCCCCTTAGATAGCATCATCCCCCACAGCATCCCAGCGTCATTCCCCACGCCATCCCAGTGTCATTCCCTACAGCATCCCAGCATCATCCCCTACAGCATCCCAGTGTCATTCCCTACACCATCCCAGTGTCATTCCTTACAGCATTCCAGCATCATCCCCTATGTCATCCCACCATCATTCCCCACACCATCCCACCGTCATCCCCCACAGCATCCCAGTGTCATTCCCCACAGCATCCCAGTGTCATCCCCTACAGCATCCCAGTGTCATTCCCTACAGCATCCCAGTGTCATTCCCTACAGCATCCCAGCATCATCCCCTACAGCATCCCAGTGTCATTCCCCACACCATCCCAGCGTCATTCTCCACACTATCCCGGTGTCATTCCCTATAGCATCTCAGCATCATTCCCTACAGCATCCCAGCATCATCCCCCACAGCATCCCAGCATCATTCCCCACAGCACCCCAGTGTCATTCCCTACAGCATCCCAGTGTCATCCCCTACACCATCCCAGCATCATTCCCCACAGCACCCCAGTGTCATTCCCTACAGCATCCCAGTGTCATCCCCTACACCATCCCAGCATCATCCCCTACACCATCCCAGTGTTATTCCCCACAGCACCCCAGTGTCATTCGCCACACCATCACAGTATGCTCCCCAAAACACTCCATCTCCATGCCCTAAAACTTCCCAGCATTATTAGTTAAGGCATCCGAGCATCATCCTCTAAATCATCACAGTATCATCCCCTAAAGCATCCCAGAGTCATTCCCATATGTTCCCCTAAAACATCTCAGCATTTTTCGTTAAAGCATCATACTGTTATCCCTCAAAGAATCTCAGTCTCGTCACTCCCTAAAGTATCCATCATAATCCCCCAAGGGATCCTGCTTTCATTCCCTAGAACATCCACTACGTTCTCCTAAAACATCCCAGAATCATTCCTGAAAGCATCCCAGCACTGTCCCCTCAAGCATGCCACCATCATCCCCTACAGTATCCTGGAATCATTCCTGACAGCATCCCAATGCCATCCCTTAATGCATCCCAGTGTCATTCCCTACACCATCCCAGCATCATCCCCTATGTCATCCCAGCATCATTCCCTACACCATCCCAGTGTCATCCCCTACGTCATCCCAGCATAATTCCCTACACCATCCCAGTGTCATTCCCTACACCATCCCAGTGTCATCCCCCATGTCATCCCAGCATCATTCCCTACACCACACTGGTATCATTCCCTACACCATCCCAGTGTCATCACCTACACCACACCAGTATCATTCCCTACACCATCCCAGTGTCATATCCTACACCATCCCAGTGTCATCCCTAAAGCATTCCAGCTCCATCCCCTCCATCCCCACTATCCCCAGTCCTCAACATTGCTTTTCCCCACACCCCCCCGGCAGTCCCCCTGCTCCCCTTTCCCTCCTCCCCACCCCAAGTGCTGCCACAACCTCTATAAATATTCAAAAAGCCGCACTTCCCAGCCAAGCGCCTGGCTTGGGGTGGGGGGCTCCCGGGGGGAATGTTAATAATGGGGCTGCCAGGGTTTCCCCCCCTGGCAGCGGGGAGGGGGGACCCAGCCGCTCATTTGCCCAGACAAATATCTTGTCTCTCCTCATTATGGCCAAACTTCGTGCCTCAGTTGCCCCACCCGATGCCCCCCACTGAGGGTTGGGAGAAACCAGGAGGAATCAGAAAGCAGCAAAACCAAGGTAGAATAACGAGGATAACAAAGTATGGAGGAAGCCTCCCCACATCCAAAAACTTTGAGGAGGGTGATTTGGGCAAAGCCTGGGCAAACAGCCGCTAATCGCCAAATCAAGCAGCAATTAAATGCCGCGGCAGCGAGAATAAATCTGCTAACAAGGAGGCGATGCCCCCGCACTCGCTGTTTGCCCAGCTGATTAACGGGGATGAATCTGAGGGGGATTATCCATCGGGATGAGGCGGCTCCTTTGTCTCCATTCCCCATCACAAGCTCTCTCAGAGGAGGTATCGGATGCATGTGTGTCACCCCTGGGAGCCCATTGCTGCAGACTCAGGCCTCACAGTGGGATTAATACAGAGGTGCTTCATTCCCTGAGGTTCCCAAAACCTCCAGGATTCCCATTAAAAATTCTCCCATTTTCCAAGAACTCTATGAAAAGAGGCCCAAAGGCTTTCCAGGGACTAACACCCTTTTCCATCCGGTAGTTCCGTGTTAGAGATGTCCCATTCCTCAGGCCAGCTTTTCGGAGGAACCCAAAAGGAGAAGGTGGGGAAACACAGCAGCTTTAGATATTCCAGCATTGCCATCAATTCCCATCCCAGAGAATTATTCAGGTAATCGCTGGATAAACCTGTTATTCATGGATATATTTTTTTTCTGATCCTACTGAGAAATCCCTGTGTTGCCGCATTGCCAGCAGGAGAAGCGGAAAAGCTTTGTGCTCCTACTAGATTAATATTTATTTACTTTCTCTGTGCCCGGCTCCTAGGGACAGATGAATAATGCATTGCCCACAGGACACCTGGCAGATTCGATGGGATATGGAGAGCCCAGAGGATGCTGGTGAGGCTGAGTGGTCCAGATGTGCACCTGTCTGCAGCCTCAGCACAGCTCTGGGTGTGGAAAAGCAAGCCTGGGCAAGCTCTCCAGATGTGCAAACTCTCCAGATGTGCGCTCACCTTGTGCCTCCAGATGTGCACAAATGGAAACCACCTGGTTCTCCAGATGTGCTTGAGCATCCCTGTGCCTCCAGCTGTGTGCCCAGCTGTGACATCAAGGACCTCTCCAGCTGTTGGTCTGAATGCAGCTGTGTCCCCCAAACCACCCAACCCTCCCAGATGTGAACACCCTGGAGATCTTTGGTGCCCCAGATGTATATGGAAAAGCCTCCCTGCTCCCCAGCTGTGCCCCAAGAGTCCTCCAGATGTGAACGCCATTGGGGACCCAGATGTGCAAACGTGTGGGCACATTTCACCTGCTGCTGTGCACGCAGATGTGAGGCCCCTTCTCCCTCCCAATGTCCCAGATGTGCATACCCAGATGCACATCCCCCCGGTCCTCCCCCACTGCCCCTTCTCCTCCCCACCTCCTCTTTTTCCCTGAGCCCCCTCCGGGTTCCCTACACTCCCGACTTCCCCTTTTCCCCCACTTTTACCCTATCCCAAGTGCCACCGTAACAAAATCCAGTAACGAGCCCCCCATAATGAACCTCCCTAACGAATTCCACCAAACGAGCCCCCCTCCCCTCCCCCCGGGGGCTCGCTGGAGGAGGCTCATTGCTTTCCACATCAGCCCCAACACAATAATTAAGTGGCCAATTGCTACTGACGGACTCAATAGCACCATATGCTGATTCCTTCGTGTTTCTCCCCGGCCCCCCTGCCACTTCAAGGCCACTGGTGGTGGCAGCACCCCCAAAATGTCCCTATCCCTACCAGCACACCCCGGTATTGGGATATGTTACTCATTCGAGCATTTCCCCGTGGGGTGCGGGGTGATGCTGCCTTTCAGGGTTCACTGAGGGGGGGTCCCGAGTGAGGGGTGACAGCAGCCCCATGTGGTGTCTGGTGTCACGTAATTTGGGGTGAAGCCAGGGAGCTGCTGCGTCTCTTTCTTCTCCTCCCTCCAGCCCTAGGACCCCCCTTTTCCTCTGCCCCCTCAAAAAGTCATCCCAGTTCCGCTCCACCATGAAGCCCCTACCCCGCACGGGACACCCCCCGCCTTCAACCCCATCCCGCTTCTCAGGGACGGGGAGGGAACACAGGGACACCCCCATTACCCCGCCCCAGCACCGCCCTGGCCCGTCCCCCACCCGGGGGGCGGTGCCGCAGGCTGAGCCGAGCCGGGGTGAGCTGAGCCGGACTGAGTCGGGCTGCGCTGAGCCGCGCTGGACTGAGCCGAGCCGGGCCGGGCTGAGCCGGACTGGGCTGAACTGAGCCGAGTCCAGCCGAGCAGAGCCGAACTGAGCTGAGCCGGACCGGGCTGAACCGGATCGGGCTGAGCCGGATCGGGCTGAGTCTGGCTGGGCTGAGCCGGACTGGGCTGAACTGAGCCGGACTGGGCTGAACTGAGCCGAGTCCAGCCGAGCAGAGCCGAACTGAGCTGAGCCGGACCGGGCTGAGCCGGATCTGGCTGAGCCGGGCTGAGCTGAGCCAGTCTGTGCCGTGCCGGTTAGTGTCGTGCAGAGCCGACCCGAGCCAAGCCGATCTCAGCCAAGCCGAGCAGAGCCGGGGCAGGATGCTGCGGTACCTGCTGAAGACGCTGCTGCAGATGAACCTGTTCGCCGACTCGCTGGGAGCCGAAGGCTCCAACTCCTCCTCCCTCCTGCTCGGCATCAACCGCTCCATCGCCGCGCTCCACCTGCCCGATCTCGCCCCCGGTAACGGTACGTGGTCCCCGGTCGTTCTGTCCCCCTGTCCCGGGGTTCCCGCTCCAGATCCAGCCGGGGTGCTGGAAGTAGCCCGCAGACCCCCAGCCCCAGCTGGGACCCCACCATCACCGACACTGGATTCCCAGCCTGTCCCCTTGTCCCCAAACTGGGACCTGCCCCATGTCCCAACTCCGGAACTGACCCGGTGTTCCCACACCAGCCCCGTGTTCCCATTCTGGGACTGGCTCCCTGTCCCCAGACCAACTCCCGGGAGTGATGTGGTGTCCTTAGATCGTCTCCACGACCCTAAACCGAGACCAGCCCACTCTCTCCAAGTCAGGACTGTGCCGGTGTTCCCAAACCAGTCCTGTGTTCCCAAATCCTGAACCGCAAGCAGCCCCCTGTTCCCAAACTGTCCCATGTTCCTACATCAACTGCCAGACCAAGAGCTGGGACAGACACGGCACCCCCGAATTGTCCCCATGTCCCCAGACCAGTCCCCAGACCCCAAACCAGGGACAACCCAGTGTCCTCAAACAGCCTTCAAGTCCCCACACCCGTCCCCAGTCTCCAAACCAGGACCAGCCCTGTGCCCCAAAACTGTCCCTGTGTGCCCAAACCAATCCCCAGACACAGCTAGGAGAGACTCCATGTCTCCAAACCAGTCCTGTGTCCCCAGGCCAATCCCCAGACTACAAACTGGAACTGGCTCCGTGTTCTCAAACTATCTCTACATTCCTAAACCATCTCAGTGTCCTCCAACCAGCTCCGTGTGCCCTAATCCTCCCCATGTCCCCAAACCAGCCCTATGACCACAGCTGGGACAGAGTGGGGGTGAGGGAGGGGTGAGGGGTGAGGGACGGGGTGTCTGCCTGATTTTTTACTCCATTTTGAGCTTCTTCGCTCTTTTTTAGTCGGAATGTCCCGCTCCAGCTGGCTCTGGGTGGCCGGCGAGGGGGCAGGGGTGTTCCCAAACCTCATGGGACCCCCTGCCCCTGCATAGCCAGCCGGGCACAGGAAGGGGCCTGCCCTGACCCCCTCCTTGTCCCAATTAGTCACCAGGCCCAGCTGCGGCCCCCTTGGTCCCTGCTGTGCCCCCCGGGGGTACCCAGTACCCTGCAGCATTGCTTCTGTCCCCATGGCAGCCACATCCCATCCCCATGGCAACACCATGGGCACCCCAAATTGCAGCCCCTTACGCCTGCATCCTGCCCCAGGGTGTGGGGGAACAGGGGAAGGACGTGTGCAAGTGGGAGACACGTGTGTGCGGTGTGCATGTATGTGCAGTGTGCACACGTGTGCATGTGTGCATTTATGGGCAGTGTGCATTTATGGGCAGTGTGCATGTGTTCATGCGTGTGCATGGCTGTACACTGTGCATGTGTGTGCAGGGTGCATGTGTGCATGTGTGCATGTGTGCACATGTGTGTGCATGTGTGCATTTATGTGCAGTGTGCATATGTGCATGCGTGTGCATGGCTGTACATTGTACAGGTGCATGCATGTGTGTGCAGTGCGCATGTGTGAGCATGTGTGTGCATGCGTGTGCATGCAGCAGTGTGGGTGAGCATAGGCTCATGGCCCCGCCTGAGCATGTGTGGATGTGCATGGACGTGCATGGATGTGCATGTCCCTGTGTGTGCCCCTGTGCATGTGCGTGTGCAGCCTGTGCGTGCATGCACGCCCCTGTGTGAATGTGTGTGTGTGCATGCGTGCACCTCTGCATGCCTGCACACACGTGTGCATGTGTAAGGACACCCCCCACCTGAATGCATGCACGTGTGCAGGTGTGCGTGTGTGCATGCACACCCTGCATGAATGCGCACACACGTGAATGCATCTGTGCGTGTCAGGGCATGCACCCCCCTGCCTGAATGCACACATGTGCATGCGTGTGTGTAAGTGCAAGCACACGTGTGTGGCTGCATTTGTGTGTGCGCGCACCCCTGCGTGACTTCCCACACAAGTACATGCACCTGCATGTGCAATGCACATGTGCACACACGCACCTGCACTTGTAATGCACATGTGCACACATGCACGTGCGTGTAATGCGTGTGTGCACCTGCGTGTGCACAGATACCTGTGAGTGCATGTGTGTGTGTGCACACCCCTGCACGGCTGCTCACGTGTGCACTCACACACCTGTGTGCAAACACGCGCGGTGCGTGGCTGCACGTGTGTCTGTGCGCATGCAGGCGCGTGCAGACCCACACCCATGTGCACACGTGTGGCTGGGCGTGCAGGGGTGCGCGCCTGTGCCACTGGGCCAGCAGTGACGCTTGGGGACTGACCTGCCAAGCCACCCCAGGCGGTGCTGGGGACACTCATGGTTCAGCCCAGCCAGCCCCAGCATTAATGAGCATTAATTATGCTGGCATTAATGACCATCCATTAATTCTCGTGCCCTAGTGTTTTTTTTTTTTTCTGGAACAGCCCCACAAGTCCAGTAAGGGGCTTTCAAACTTAAAATTAAGCATTTTCTGCAGCCCAGAATGACCAGCTCTGCTACAGAAAATCACCACTTGCCGCTGATGGAAAAATCCCTGTTTGGGATTTCCCCATTTCCTCAGGGATGCCGACTTGGAAACTGGGTGGCAAAGGCCATTACCGGGAGCGAAGCTGCTTTGTCCCACTGGCCTTGCCTGACACCGTCCCGATCCTGCTCCCTCCCCACGGCACCCACCCTGGGCTGGGACCTGGCCACACTTCATCTCACCTCACCTCCTGCCTTCCCAGCAAAGCAGGGGCTGGAGCCAGAAGAGCACCACACGAGCCAAGGATGCTCAGCCCCCCAAAACCCCTCCTTACCCCTCCTGATCTTCCTGCAGGATCCTACACCCGGCTGGAGGACACGGCTCCCCGCATCGTGGAGCACCCCACGGACGTCCTGGTCTCCAAAGGGGAGCCGGCCACGCTGAGCTGCAAGGCCGAGGGACGCCCGGCCCCGGTGGTGGAGTGGTACAAGGACGGGGAACGGGTGGAGACGGACCGGGAGGATCCCCGCTCCCACCGCACCCTCCTCCCGGGGGGGTCCCTCTTCTTCCTCCGGATCCTGCACGGGAGGCGGGGAAAGCCCGACGAGGGGGTTTATGTCTGCGTGGCCAGGAATTACCTGGGCGAGGCCACCAGCCGGAATGCTTCCCTGGAAGTGGCCGGTGAGTCGTGAGGGGGTTGGGGGTATTTGGGTGGGGAATTTGGGGTTCTGGTATCATCCCTGAGCCCAGCCTGCTCCAGTGGCTGTGGGACAAGGGGCTCTCACATTCCCTGTGCTGCCGAGGGAAAAGAGGGGAAAATCAATGAAAATAAGGGAAAAATAACTGGGAATAAATAAAGTAAGTGAAGTAAGAAAAGAAATGAAAATAAATTCAAAGAAGAGAGACATACTGGAAATTATTGAAACTAAGTGGAAACAAATGAAAAAAGAAAATAAGTGAAAATAAATGAAATTACGTGTGAGGAAGTAAGTGAAAATGAATGGAAATAACAGAAAAGAAATTAAAACATGGGAAAAAGAGAAATTAAATAAAGAAAGTGAAAATAATTGAAAGTAAGTGAAAATGAATGAAAAAATAAAATAAGTGCAAATTAGTGAAGAGAAATGAAAAAAATGAAAAAAATGAAAATAATTGGAAATAAATAAAAATAAGTGAAAATTACTGAAAAGAAGTAAAAATAATTGAAAACGTGGGAAGAGAAATTAAAAGAGGTGAATATAACTGCAAATACGTGAAAACAAATGAGAACAAATGAAAATACTCGAAAATATTCGAAAATCAAGTAAAATCCGTGAAGATCAATTAAAATCTGTTAAAGCCAATTGAAGCCAGAGCAGACGATGCCCCCGGGGCTGCGCCCAGCCCGGGGGTGCGGGGCTGGGGAGCTGAGGCCGCTGTGTCCCCGCAGTGCTGCGGGACGATTTCCGGCAGCCCCCCGGGGACGTGGTGGTGGCGGCGGGGGAACCGGCCGTGCTGGAGTGCGTCCCGCCCCGCGGGCACCCCGAGCCCAGCGTCTCCTGGAAGAAGAACGGAGTGCGGGTCAGCGACAAGGACGAGCGCCTGACGGTGAGGGGTGGAGGGCCGGAGCTGGGGTGAAGGTGATGCGAGGAGGGTGCGGAATGTTATAGGGATACTGGATCTGGTGGAGGTGTGGGGTGTGATGCGGGTGTGGGTGCAGCGGAGGTGTGGGGTGTGATGCGGGTGTGGGTTCAGTGAGGGTGCAGGATGCGATGGGGATCTGGAATGTGGTGGGGATGCGATGGGAATGTGGGATGCAGCAGGGAGTTGGATGTGTGGTGTGATGGATACAGGATGAGGTGGGGATGTAGGATGGGACAGGGGTATGGGATGCATCAGAGATTTGGGATGGAATGGAAACATGGGATGTGATGAGAGCGTGGGTGCAATGGGAATGTGAGATGCAGTGAGGATACAGGATGCGATGGGGATGCAGAGTGCAGTCAGGATGAGAGATGCAATGAGGATTTGGGATGCATGGGGTTATGAGGTGCAATGGAGATGCAGGATGAAATGGGGATGCAGAATTTGATGGGGATGGGAGGTGTGATGTGTGTGTGTGTGCAAAGAGGATGTGGGATGTCATGGAGATATGGGATGCAGTGACGGGTGGGATGCAGTGGTGGGTAGGATGCAGTGGGGATGTGGGATGCAATGAGGATGTGGGATGCAGTGTGGATGTGGGATGTGATGGGGGTGCAGGATGTGATCGGGCTGTGGGATGGGCTGTACTTCCTGCAGATCCGTGGTGGGAAGCTGATGGTGGCCAGCACTCACAAGAGCGATGCTGGCGTCTATGTCTGCGTGGCCACCAATGTGGTGGGGGAGAGGGACAGCGAGCCGGCCGAGCTGGTCGTTTTCGGTGCGTGGGGATTTAATTTTTGGGGTGTCAGGGAGGTGGGTGCTATCCTGGTGGGACTGACGGCTACCCTGCAGAGCGCCCAGCGTTTGGCAAGAGGCCCCACAACCAGGTGGTGCTGGTGGAGGGGACGGCGGAGTTTGCCTGTGAGGCGGTGGGGGATCCGCAGCCGGCGGCGCGCTGGCGCAAGGAGGAGGGTGAAATGCCACTGGGAAGGTGAGTAGGGGGCAAAGGGGGTGGCTCAGAGGCGCTAAGGCCAGCCGGGGTTCTGCAGTGCAGCTGAGCAGCATCAGAGTGTGCCAGCCTGGTGTGCTTGGAGCACCCAGCATCCTCATGGCATCAAATAATTGCATCCCGTAACCCTGGTGCGTCCTCCATCCTCTGCACATCCTGCATCCCTATTGCATTCCCCATTCCCATTGTGTCACATCTCCATCTCATCCCACATCCCCCTTGCATCTGAAATCCTCATTGCATCCTGCATCTGCTTTGCGTCCCACATTTTTATCACATCCCAAATCCCAATCACATCCCAAATCCCAATCACATCCTATATCCTCACCGCAACCCACATCCCCATTGCATCCCGCATCCCCATCACATTCCACATCTCCACCGCATTTCACATCCCCATTGCATCTCCGATTTTCCTTGCATCCTAGATTTCCACGGTACCCATCACATCTCACCTCCCCATCACATCCTGCATCCTCACTACATCCCAACCCCATGGCACCTTATGCCCTCCTGGTGCCCCAGTGCTCTGCTGGAGCCACAGCCTGGCGGGGTTCCCCCCAGGTGGGAGGTGCTGCCAGACAACACCCTGCGGATCAGCCGGCTGCAGGTGGAGGATGAGGGCACCTACACCTGCGTGGCTGATAACAGCGTGGGCAGGTCGGAGGCATCGGGCACCCTCACTGTACACGGTAAGGGGGGCCCTGGGGAGCACCCTTGGGTGCTGCTCGAGTGCCCAGACAAGCCCTTGTCTCTCCCCACTCTGCTGCAGTGCCCCCCCAGCTTGTCACCGGGCCCCATGACCAAGCTGTCACCCCTGGCCAGAGTGTGACTTTCCAGTGCCAGAGCAAGGGCAATCCGCCACCTGCTGTCTTTTGGCAGAAGGAAGGGAGCCAGGTCTGTCTCCTTCCCTCATCCTTGACCCCACACCCAATCACGGCCCCATCCTCATCCCAGTCCCATCACCATTTCCATTCCATCTCATCCCCATTATCATCACAGTCCCCATCCCAATTCCCACCCCATCCCCATTATCATCCCCATCCCAATCTCATCCCATCTCAAGCTCCCACCAGTACCAATCCTTCTCCCTACCTGTCGCCATCACCATCCCATCACGGTCCCTATTCCATTCCTGTCCCCATTCCATTCCCATCTCAATCCTCATCATTTCCCATCCCATCCCATCTCAATCCTCATCATTTCCCATCCCATCCCATCNCATCCTCCCCCTGCCTCATCCCCCCTCTAATCCTACTCCCTCTCAGACCCTGCTGTTCCCGGGCCAGCCCCCGATCCCTTCTGGCCGTGTTTGGGTGAGCCCCAGTGGTGCTTTGACCATCGTCAACGTCCAGCCCAGTGATGCTGGCCACTACCTGTGCCAGGCTATCAGCGTGGCTGGCAGCATCCTGGCCAGGGCAGGCCTGGAGGTGACAGGGGGTAAGTCCAGTGCCAGTGGAGAACTGGCACATTTGGTGTGTGAGTGACACCCACCCCACCACCCAGCAATTCCCAATTTTCTCTCCGTAGCACCCACTGAACTCCACCCACCGGTGATCAGCCTGCTTCCCGCTAACCGGACAGTGCTGCCAGTGGGGGCCACAGTGCGGCTGCCTTGTGGGGTGGGGGCCCATGACCCCTCAGGCAGCGTGGGGTGGCTGAAGGATGGCAGTGCCCTGGTAGGTGTCCAGCCCCGTGCCAGCCTGCTGGAGAACGGCACCCTGCAGATCACCGGCCTCCGGGTGAGCCGGCCCCGGCAGGGGCACCCATGGGGGTACTGCAGGGAGGGAGGGGGCAGTGGCTGCGAGAGGTGGATGCTCATGGTGGTGGGTACAAGCAGTGCTGGGGCTCAGGGTGGTGGGTGCCGAGGTGATGGGTGCTCAGGGTGATGGGGCAGGAGCTCTTCCCCCTGCAGGTGAGAGACTCCGGGCTCTATGAGTGCGTGGCCACCAGCCCAGCAGGCGAGACACGCTGGGGCAGCTCCTTGGAGGTACAAGGTGGGTCATGGAGATGTCACTGCAGCGGGGACACCATGGCACTGGGAACAAAGCCACCCCAGACCTCCATGCATCTCCCTGCAGGTGATGAATCCGACCTCTCCCTGCCTTCCCCTGCACCCGGTCTCCTCCCTGGGCCACCCTCCACCCCTGTGGTCACCAACGTTACCAAAAGCAGTGTCACCCTGAGCTGGAAAGGGAACGAGGACAGTGCCACCGATGTCACCTCTTACATAGTGGAGGCTTTCAGGTATCACACAAGCCTCTTCTCTGGCTGCAGGGATGATGTGGTGGCCTGATACCACCCTGTCATGAGTCACCCCTGTCTCCCAGCAGCCAGGCAGAGGGTGGCCCATGGCAGACAGTGGCAGCCGATGTGGAGAGTGAGACCCACACAGTGAGCGGCCTCGTCCCCGACACTGTCTACCTGTTCTTGGTGCGGGCGGTCAATGCCTATGGGCTCAGTGACCCCAGCGGCATCTCGGAGCCTGTGCGCACCCGAGGTGAGACCCAGCAGTGACATCGCTGGAGGCGTCCACAAACTCCCCACCCTTGGGTCCACCTCCACTTGGTGACACCAATGGAGGTACCCATGCACCCAAAATCTTTGGGTCTTTCCTTGCCCAGTGACGGCAATGGCGTTTCCCATGGACCCCCCATGGGTATGTGGTGTCACCGTGGCTCCTTCACTTGGTGACACCAGTGGAGATATCCATGGACCCTCCACCGTCTCATGTTTCCAGCAGACACCAACCCCATGCAGCAAGGGCTGGACCCTGAGCAGGTGCAGCAGGAGCTGGCGCAAGTGGCTGTGCACCTGCAGGAACCTGTGGTGCTGCCACTGGGCACTGTCCACCTCTCCTGGACCGTGAGTGCTGAGCCTTGGTACTGGTACAGGGCTCCCAGGGTCGAGCATCCCCCCATCCCACCCTTCCCTTGGGTCCTCAGGTGGAGCGCCAAGCACCCTTCCTTCAGGGCTACCGGGTGCTGTACCGGCAGCGCGGAGGGCGCTGGGAGGAGGCACAGACAGTGTGGGCGCCAGGGGAGCGGGGGGCCCTGCTCACCGAGCTGCGCCGGGGCCAGGACTACGAGGTCAAGGTCCGACCCTATTTTCATCACCTCCATGGTCCCGACAGCGCTGTGCACGCTCTGCGCACCCCTGAAGCGGGTGAGTGTAGGGATGGAGAGGATACTGTGTGTCCCCAGGGACAACCTGGAGGTGATACCCCATGTGTCCTCCACCGGCAGCCCCCAGTGCCCCGCCACGAGCTGTCAGCGTGGCTGGGAATGGAACCAGTGTCCGCATCTCATGGCAGCCACCACCGCCAGCAGAGCAGAACGGTGTCATCCGTGATTACCGGGTAAGTGTGGACAGCAGCAGGAATGTGGCAGGTCCACTCTGTCCACTCGTGACACCATGTCATGGTGTCCTTATGGGGGTTGCCCATCTCCCGCTCCCCACCAGATTTGGTGCTTGGGCAATGAGAGCCGCTTCCACATCAACCAGAGCGTGGAGGGGACAGTGCTGGCGACAGTGTTGCGGGGACTAGTCCCCGGTGTCCCTTACCGTGCTGAAGTTGCCGCTGCCACCAGTGCTGGTGTGGGTGCCCGCAGTGCCCCTGTCCCCATCCGCGTTGGTGAGTCCCTCATTGTCACAACTTGCACCCATTGGTGGGGCATGATGGGGTCACCCACTGCAGTGCTGGGGATGGCTCCTTGGCACCCTGCCGGTGTGTCCCTCTTTCCCGTGTCGCTTGCAGCCCCCCATGTGGAGCGAGGTGTGGGGCCAGCAGGCGGGAGCAGCTTGGCTGAGCATTTAGCAGAGGTAGCCAGGCAGCCAGCCTTCATCGCCGGCGTTGGTGGTGCTTGCTGGGTCATTCTCGCTGCCTTTGCTGCTTGGCTCTACAGCCGCCGCCGGAGGAAGAAGGAGCTCAGCCACTTCACCGGTACAGGGGGGTGCTACCCCTGGGACCCCTCACCCCTCACTCATCAGCCACCCACCATCCCTCTCTTTACAGCATCCTTTGCCTACACACCTACCGGTAAGCCCGTAAGTGCTGCGGGGTCCCAGTATGGCCTCTCGCTGCCCTCACCCCCGTCTCTTTCCACAGTCGCCTTCCCGGCTCCAGTGCGCAGCAACCCCAGGTAATGCCCCCGGCATCCCCTGCCCTCCCCAGGAGCCCCAGGGCTGACCAGCAGCATTCCTTCACCCCATTCCCTTGCAGGGCAGCTGCCGGCAGTGGTTACCCGTGGCTGGTGGATGCGTGGCGTGGTGGCGGCACAGCCAGTGCTGCTGGTTGCTTGGGGACCACTGAGAGATACTACAATGGTGAGGGGTCAGCACAGGGCTGGGTGGCTCTGACTGAGGGGGCCACGACCAGCCCTGATTATGCTGGTCACCCTCTGCAGATGCCGGCATCACCCGTTACATCGCCCAGACGGAGCAGTTTGGAGCAGGGGCTGGTGAGGGGCCGGTTTACAGCACCATCGAGGTTGACAGTGAGGAGCTCTGCACCTTCCCCCGTCCTTTCTCACAGTATGGGACCTCCTATCCTGGGGGGAGTTCCCAGCCAATGGATGCTGCAGCCTCCCAGGTGCCCCGTGGCCGGGCTGAGCACGGTAGGGTGGTCGGATGGGTGGGGGCACTCATGGGTGCTCGTGGTGCGGTGCCCTCCCCACAGCCCCCCCAGCATCCTTCCTTGGCACAGGGGCCAAAGCAAAGCTGGGGCAAGCAGTGAAACCGCCGGTGGTGAGCTGGACAGAGCTGCTGCCCCCGCCGCCCTCAGCCAGTGAGCTCAGCCAGTGTGCCCAGGAGGAGGAGAAGGAGGAAGAGGAGGATGAAGAGGAAGAGGCAGCCGGAGGGTGAGTGTGGGGGCTTGGGGGCTGGGCATGCTGCGCCCAGCACCTACCCTGTGGTCTCCACCCTGCAGGCTGGGGATGGAGGTGTGGTACCCTGGTGAGGGCACCCCGTGTGCCACTGCTGCATCCTCACCCACCACCTCCTCCGGCTGCCGTTCCACCGCCACACTGACACCATCACCTCACACCACGGAGGACATCCCTCGCCTCCGCGACTTCGATAGCTCCCTCCTGCCCCGGTAGGAGATGGGCCTTGCTTGGTATGGCCGTGCCATTGGGGTCTGGATGTCCTATTGGGGTCCAGATGTCCCATCGAGGTCCAGATGTCCCACCATAGCCTGGGTGTTCCATCGTGATTCAGCCATGTTGACGCTACCCAGCTCTGCCATGCCATCATGGTCTGACTGTGTCATTAGGGTCCAGGTGTCTCATTGGGGTCCAGATGTTCCGTTGGGGTCAAGATGCCCCACCATGGTCCAAATGTTCCATCACAACCCAGCCATTTGTTCACCATTTGGCTCTACTGTGCTGTCGTGGTCCAGCCATGCTGCTGAGGTCCAGATGTGTCACCTGAGGTCCAGTTGTCCCTTTGAGGTCTGGATGTCACGCCCAGTCACATTTTCGTGATCCAGTTCCACTGTTCCACTGTAGTCTGGCCTTGCCACTGGACTCTGGATCAGGGTCTGGATGTCCCACCACAGCCTGGGTGTCCCATCACAATCCAGCCACGTTATCATGATCTGGTCCTGTTGTGCTACCATGGTCTGGCCATACCATTGGGGTCTGGGTGCCCCAATGGAGTCTGGGTGTCCTACCATGGTCCGGGTGTGTCTTTGTGATCCATCCATGGTGTCACCATCCACCCCTGCTCTCCAGCTGTGCTCTGGCTGTGCTGTCATGACACATCCGTGACACTGTGGACTGCCTGGGCCATTGCAATACAGCTGCATCATCACGAGACAGGTGGGCCATCATCATCATCCAGCTGTGCTGTCATGACCCAGCTCTGCCACGATCCACCTGTGCCATCACAATGCTGCCATGTCACTGCACTCCAGCTGTGCAGCTGCAGTCTGGCTGTCTGGTTGCAATCCAGCTGTGCTGACCCAGCTGTGCAGCTGCAATCAAGCTGCATGGTTGCAATTCAGTCGTGCTATGATCTAGCTGTGTCATGATTTTGCTGTGCAGCTGCAATCTGCCAGTGTGCTTGCAGTCCAGATGTGTGATGATCCAGCTGTGCCACTGCAATCCAGCTGTGTGGCTGTAATCCAGCTGAGCAGCCTCTATCCAGCTGTGCTCCAGATGTGCCACTGCAGGCCAGCCGTGCTATCACAGCCTTGCTGGGCTGTGGTCCTCCACCCTAGCTGTGCCACCGCACCCACCCAGCTCCCCTTTGCCAGCCCAGCCGTGTGGCTGTGATCCTGCTGTGGCACTTCAGCCCACCTACACCAGTGCCATCCAGCTGTGACAATACCACATGGCTTCTCCTGGCTCTGGCACAGCTCTAGAGGGCTTGTGCCAGCACTGTGGTGGCCACTGAGCCCCCATCCCACTCCCCCCACCTTGGCTTCACTCCACCCCCCTCTTTGCCAGGAGACCCCCCCATGGCGTCAGCACCCCCCCACAGGCACCCAGTCCCTTGGTGACTCCGGATGCCAGCGAGGGCCACCCACCCCGAGCCCGCTGCCCTCCTGGCACAGGTGAGCCCTGAGGGGCCAGTTTGGGTGGATGGGGACCTCACCGGCCACTGGAGGGGCTGACGCTGCCATCCCCACCCCCCCAGGGAAAACCCGCGGGGTGATCTCCAAAAATCGCCTGAAGCCCAAATGCAGCCGCTACCGCCGGGAAAAGCAGATGGGAGGTGAGTGGGAGGAAAAAATAGGGAGTTCAAGAGCCTCCGGGGAGCTCAGCCCTCTCCTCCCTTTCTGCTGCAGACCTGCCGCCGCCGCCGCTGCCGCCGCCAGGCGAGACCCCCGGCCCCTCTCCGGAGCTGGAGCCAAGCGGGGCTGAGCGCAGGGTCACCCACCGCCCGCCCCGCGGCGGTAAGCCAGAGCCACCGATTGCGAGACAAAAGGGTTGGGGGTGTCACTGCCGAGCCCCAACCTTGTCCCCTCCCCTGCAGATGAGGTGATCCCCTACAGCAAACCCTCCTGCCTGCCCCGCGGGCAGGTGTCCGGCAGCTGCTCCACCACAGGCAGCGTCTCGTCCCGCGGCTCCACCGGCTCCCGCGGCCACGGCTCGGGGCGCAGCCGGACGCCGGGGGACCGCGGCGAAGGGACCGGCCACTGCCGCCGCCCAGGGGCCCCGTTTCCCTGCCCGGCGCAGAAGCGATAAAAGGGAGGGCGAGTCGGTGACAGAGTTGGGGACATAGGGATGGGAACACAGGGGACACGGAGGGATGTTCTTTAATTTCTGAGTGGCTCCATGGAAATAGGGTTGCACAGAGCTCACGGCCAGTGGGCATCAGCGTGAGGGGCGACAGGGATGCTTGGGGTGGGGCAAGGAATACACAAGGAATGAGGACCCTGGGGAGGGACAACGGTGCTCAGGAGGGACAAGGAAGATGCTCAGAGAAGGACATGAACCCTGGGAACAGAAACAGTTGGGACAGATGAGCATGCTGAGGAGGGATGAGGACGCTGGGGAGGGATGAGGAGGATGCTTAAGGGGGCAAGGATCCTGGAGACAAGGACAGCTGGGAGGAACAAGGATACTGGGAAAAGACAAGGATGTCAGGGAGGGAGGAGGTGGTTGAAAGGGATGGGCACAGTTGTGGGGGGACAAGATTACATGGGGGGGACAAGGACACGTAACTTGGATGAGGGTGCTGGTGAGGGACAAGAAAGGCTGGGGGACAAGGATGCCTGGAGGGAAGAGGACATGGAGGAAGGACAAGGATTTCCAGGGGCTGAGGATTGCTGGGGGGAAGAGGACACTGGGGAAAAACAAGATCGTTTGGGAGGGACAAGGACAGTAATTAGGGACAAGGAGAATGGTTGCAGGGAGATGAGGACAGTGGGGAAGGACAAGGACACTTGGCATGGAGGACAAAACAACTGATGAAGGCTGAGAACCCTGGGAATGAGGATGATTAGGAGGGACGAGGAGACTCAGAGGGAGCACAAGGCCACTCAGGTGGCTTGGGAAGGATGAGAACACTTGGGAGAGACAAGGATGGTCAAGGTCGGACAAGGGTGCTCAGGGAGGACATGAACTATCGGAAAGCACAAGGACAGTTGGAAGGAATGGGAATGGTCAGCAGGGATGGGGATGGTCAGGGGGTCAACAACCCTAGGGAAAGACAAAGACACTTGGGGTGGACAACAGTGCTTGGGCTGGACTAGGAAAGTTAGAGGGGATGAGGATGTTGGGGAAGGGGGAGGACACTGAGGAAGGACAAGGATATTCAGAGGGGATGCAGATTCTCGGGAGGATGAGGATGCTGGGAAGGAATGAGGAATTTGGGAAGGGGTGGGGACACTGAGGAGGGATGGGGACACTGTGGAGGTAGGAGGACATTTGGGAGGGACAAGAATGCTGAATAAGGAGGGACACCCACCCACCTTGGTGCCACCCACCCTTTGTAGGTGGCTTTTCCTAGTAAAGAGCCCCTGTTTGGGGAACTGCCTAATAAAGCTGGATTTTAGCTGAGCCAAGGGGACTCTGGCCTTGCTGTGTCCTGCGCCCTGGGGACTGCCACGCTCCTGTCCCTCCTGTCCCCAGCTCACCACCTTGTCTGGCCCAGGGGCTGCCAATCCCTGACCCCTGGCCACCTGGAAAGCAAAGGAAACATTTTCCAGCACCCTGCAACAGATGACACTCCTCACCACCCTGGCATTGGGGCACTACGCACCATTCTGTGAGCTACTGTTCATGGCTACCTCTGTCCTGATTCTCTGTGGGACCTCCAGTACTGTCCACCAGTCCCAGGTGGTGGTGGAGACTCCAGATGGGAAGACCTGCTCCAGGGGTGATGGTGGTGGTGAAGGACCTGCAGGGAAGAAGGCAAGAGATGGCGGCATCACCATGGTGTCATGATGGAGCCGTCTTCCTCAAGGAGGTGACAATGCTCAGGGTCAGAGGGGGGGTCTGGGGACCCTTCACTCACCCCCGTAGGCCCCGTCGGTGTCCTCAAGGCTGTAGCAGAGGCCATCAACAGCCACGGCCAGTGCCCGGGCAAAGCTGGCGTCCAGGAGGAAGGAGCCATCACAGGAGCTCACCAAGCTGCAGCGGGCACTGGCAAAGTTGTCCTCTGAGACAGATCCCCATCCGTTCAGCAGCGACCCTCCCGGCGAGCCCCTCGTTGCTGTACGCTCTTCCTCCTCCTCCTCTTCTTCCTCCTCCTCTTCCTCCTCCTCTTCCTCACCTAGCTCAGAGGCTGGTGGCCCATAGATGTAGCCATAGGTGTGCAGTGGTGAGAAGGACTGTGGTGTGGTCAGTGCTGGGGGTCTGCGGAGAACACAGTGGGGGTACTGCTGGCACCAGAGGGTGCTGCCACCATGAGAGTGTCCCAGGGGGATGGGGAGTACCTGCAGCAGGTAGTGTCCTGGTCCATCTCCAGGACCTCAGCCACCTGCTGTTGTGTGAGGACCCCATCGCTGAATGCTGGCGAGAGGCGCCCGGTGGCTGGGGACGTGTCCTTGGGGTACCTGGTAGCCAGGAATATGTCCCTTGGGTGCCTGGTCTCCAGTGACATGTTCCTGG
This sequence comes from Cnemophilus loriae, assembly GCA_013397755.1. Taxonomy (NCBI): domain Eukaryota; kingdom Metazoa; phylum Chordata; class Aves; order Passeriformes; family Corvidae; genus Cnemophilus; species Cnemophilus loriae. The sequence continues at coordinate 1,362,663 of VZTF01001311.1, forward strand.
TGGGGCTGGTGGATGGAGACATCTCTTTGGGGTACCTGGTGCCCAAGAACATGTCCTTCTGGTGACCAGTGACTGGAGACACCTCTTCAGGATGTGTGGTGTCTGGGAATGTGTCCCTGGGGTGCCTGGTGGCTGGAGATGTGTCTTTGGGATGCCTCAAGGCTGGTGACATGTTTCCAGGGTACCTGCTGCACAGGGAAATGTCCCTTGTGTGCATGGTCACCAGTGATGGGTCCCTGGGGTTCCTGGTGGCCTGACACATGTCCTTGGAGTACCTGGTGCCCAAGAACTTGTCCCTGTGGTGCTCGGAGACTGCTGACCTCTCCTCAGGGTGCCTAGTGACTGGGGATGTGTCCCTGGGGTGCCCAGTGGCTGGCAATGCGTCGTTGGGGTGCCTCAAGACTGGTGACATGTTTTCAGGGTACCTGCTGCACAGGAACATGTGCTTTAGGTGCGTGGCCACCAGTGGTGGCTCCCTGGGGTACTTGTTGGCTGGGAACACGTCTTTGGCATACCTGGAAGCCAGGAACTTGTCCTTGCAGTGCCTAGTGGCTGGGGACATCTCCTTGGGGAGCCTCGTGCCTGGGGATGTGTCCTTTGGGTGCCTGCTGGCTGGGGACATGTCCTTGGGGTGCATAGTGGACAGTGACATGTCCCTCTGGCACTTGGCCACTGGTAATGGGTCTCTGGGGCACCTGGTGACCAGGGAAGTGTCCTCAGGGTGCCTGGTGGCCAAGACTGTGTCCCTCTGCTGCTTGGCTGCTGGTGATGGGTCCTTGTGGTGCCTGGTGGCTGATGACATGTCCCTGGGGGTCCTGGGGACTGAGGACACATCCTTAGGATGTCTGCTGTCCAGGAACATGTCCTTGGGGTGCTTAGTGACCAAGGACATGTCCCCAGGCTTCCTGGTGGCCTGTGACACACCTCTGGGGCTCTCAGTGATTGGGGATGTGTCCCTGGGGCATCGCGTGGCTGGAGATGTGTCCCTGGGGATACCAGTGACTGGGGACATGTCCTTGGGATGCCTGGTGACCAGAGATGTGTCCCTGGGGCACACAGAGGCCGGGGACCTGCAGGTGCAAGGGACACGTTGGGTTTTGCAGTAAAAGGGTTGGGTTGCAGGGCACCCATCTGGATGGGGACACCCAGACTCACCGTGTCACTGGCGGGTGCCAGGCATGGAGTGGTCTTAGGGGTGTCACCGGTGACCTGGTTACACCAGAGGCCAGTGAAGTGCTGCCCCGATGTGGTTTTGGAGAGCTGAAGACCGGTAGGTGCGGGTCCCTGCTGTCCATCACGGCAGCGGTGGTGTCACCTTCATGTCCCCTTTGCTGAGGCTGCCTGGCTGCCAGCCCAAAATCTGTCCCCCACTCGCCTCCACTTCCAGTGACAGGGATGTGGCTGGGGCCAGCTATGAGCACCGGGGTGCTGTGCACTTGATGCAGCTCTGCGTGGGGAATGAGGGACACAGAGCCGTGGGCCATCATGCTGGTGTCCCCCGTGTCCCCCCATGTGCCCCCCACACCCACCTCTCTTGCGAACACGCTCCCAGGGCGCTGGATTTGGGGTGCTGGGTGAGGAATGCACCCCAGGGTGCCCCCCACCGCAGCACCCCATGTCCCCGAGGGGCGGTGGGTGGCCACCACGGAGGCTGCTGTGGTTGGGGGGCGTGGGGGGGCCAAGGCTCGGCGGCTCCAAGGAGAGGGCTGGAAGAGTAAGAGAGGTCAGAGTACCCACGGGGCCATGTGTCCCCTGTCCCCTCTGTCTTCGGGTCTGTGTGTCCTCAAGTCCTTGCTGCTGCAGACAGGCAATGGGAGGGCACCAAGGTGGGGTTCCCGTAGTACTGGGGGTCCCAGGCATAGGGGGGGGTCTTGGGTATACTTTACTGGTCCTATAGCACTCTGTGAGGGTCCTAGGCCTGCGCTGGGGATCCTGTTGCAGCAGGTCAGGGTTCCATGGAACTGGGCGGGGATCCAATGGCATCGCATGGGATGGATCACCATGGTACTGGCGGGGCTTCCATGGCAGAGCAGGGGCTCTATGGCACTAGGTGGGGGTCCCAACCCTAGTGTTCACTGGAGGGGTGGGGGTCCCATGGCAGTGGGTGGGGGTCCCAGTCCCCACAGGGCTCACTGGAGGGGTGGGGGTCCCTGCCGTCACTGCCCAGGAGTCGGCTGCTGAGGCTGCTGCTGCTGCTGAGGTTTCGGGGGGCACAGCTGGGTTTCCAGGGACCACCAAGCCACGGCGAGTCACCAGCCACCAGCCTGCAGGGCAAGAGGTGCTGTCAGTGCATCAGTCCCCACCACACCAGGGATGTGCCGTGTCCCCCACCCCACGGCCTCGCACCTGTGACGAGCTGCGGTGTCCTGGCTGGCACGGCGCTGGCAGAGGAGGAGGAGGAGGGCGAGTAAGGCCAACCAGAGCATGGAACCAGCAGCTGCGATGACAGCAGGCTGCTGCAGTGCCTGGACCACCATGCTGCTCCCTGCTGCCAGCCCTACAAGGGTCCCATCAGTGTCACTTCATGTCACCACCTTGAGCCCCACCCGGACCCCATCTTGCTGTCCATCTCCTACCCAGGACTCCACATGTGGCATTGCTGGGAACCCCCAGCCCTGCGCTGTTGAAAGCTGCCACCTGGACACAGAACTCGGCCCCGGGGTGTGGGAGGAGGGTTTCCAGGCGGTGGGTGGCTCCATCCACTGTCCTGTTGGTGGGGCGCTGCCAGCCCTCACCCACTGACCAGACCTGGCAGGCACCAAGAGGATGTGTCCCTTTAGATGATTAGCCTTGATGGCCCCCCTTTAATGGCCTCCCTGTGGATGGACCCTCTTGGTTGGACCCCCTTGGATGGACCCCTTCAGATGAACATCCCTTGATAGACTCCCACTGATGGATCTACCATGGATGGATTCACTCGGATGGGCCCCCTTAGATGAATCTCCTTGATGGACTCCCCTTGGAAGGACCCCGCTGGATGGGCTCCCTTGCATTCTCCTAGGATGGACCTCCTTGTGTGAATACTCCTTGGATGGACCCCCATTGATGGATCCCACTTTGGACGGACCCCCTTGGATGAATCCCCTAGGCTGGACTGCTTTGGATGAACTCCCTTGGATGCCACTAGACAGATGTGCTGGGATGGACCTCCACCTTGGCTGGCCCTTTTGGATGAAGCCCCACGTTGAGATCACTCCTGGATAGACTTCTTGGATGGTTCCCCCCTTGGATAGACCCCCATTTTTGACAGGTTCCCTTTTTGGATGGATCCCCTTGGATTGACCCTCCTTGGCCGGAAGGCCCCAGCCCTGTCCCCTCACCCCATCGTCCCAAACCTGGTAGCCCTGGATGACGCCATTGTGGGCTTCAGAAGGAGGTGGCTCCCAGCTCACGACCACGGTGCCGTTCCCTGTCTCAGCCTGGCTGACGGTGACGCGCTGGGGCGCTGCACTGGGCACTGCCGGGACAGGGATGCTGAGACCCCTGGGACCCCCAGCCGACCCCCCCGTCCTCCACCTGGGCATCCCTGGGGGCACATGACGCACCTTCCTCGGGTATCCAGAGGTGCCTGCTGTTGCTGTCTGAGCCCTGGGTCCCTCCAGTGTAGGGCCGGACCTTGAACTCGTACTTGTAGCCCCTGCGGAGCGCAGGGATGACGGCGCTGAGCTCCCTGCCTGCATCGTGTTGGACCCAGGAGGTGGTGACTGGGAGCAGGCTGCGGTACAGCACCATGTAGTCCACAGGCACTGGCACTGGCATCAGCATCTGGAGGGGATGGGAAGGATTCCAGGTTAAGGTGGGACACGGGGATGTGTCCCATCCCACCTCTCCACTGAGGGCAGCCGAGCATCGCACTGACCTGCCAGCGGAGCTGGACAGCGGCAGTGGGCAGCGCAGTGCCGTTGTCCAGGTGCAGCCGCACAGCCAGCAGGTCCCGTGGTGCAGTCTCCTGCCGGCCCGTTGCCAGCCGGTCTGTGAGGGCAGAAGAAGGCTAATGGCAACACCAGGCAGGACCAAGGGCCCCTGGCACCTGCCCAGACACCCACCTCAGATATCTGTACGTGGAGATCCTGATGTCTACTTGGATGGACCCACTCAAAATGGACTCTTTTGGACAGACACCCTTTGATGGGTCTGTCTTGGATGGACACCTCTTGTATGGACCCCTCTTGGATGGGCCCCCTTTGAAGTGTTGCCCTTGGGGGCATGGGACGGGCCCCCATGATACATCCCTGTGATATGTCCCTCTTAGATGCACCCTTTGGATGGATATCTCTTATCCCGTCCCCCTTTGATGTAATTCCACCATGCATAGACCCCCTTAAATGGATCCTCTTGGAGGAACCAGGTTGGCTGGATCCTGTTTAGGTGGGCACTCTTGAATGAAGCCCCTTGGATGGACTCCCACCTGTGTGCATTTCCTTAGATGGATCCCCTTACATGGACCTTCTTGGATGGAACCCTTGGATGGATCCTGTTGGATGGATGTGTTTAGATGGACCTACCTTTGGAAGTGCCCCCTTGATGGATCCCCTGAAATGACTCAGCTGGATGGACTTTACTTGATGGATGACGGATGCCCCTGGATGGCCCCCCATGAACAGACTGCCCTTGGATGACCCCATCAGATGGACCCCGTTAGATGGATCCCCTTGCATGAACCCCGAGGTGGCCCTGGGTGCCTGTGATGGTGGAGGCCACGGAGGTCCCACCACTGACCCTCCACGTGGAGGAAGGTGGTGGCAGCGGCGGTGCCCAGCTGGCTCTGTGCTGTACACACGTACGCGCCGGCATCGGCGGACGTCACGGCATAGAGGCGCAGAGTGTGTTCCTGGTCCACCTCGTGCCTGCGGGTCACCAGGTCTCCATCAGCCTCATCCCCACGCCAGGGATGGGACACCTCCCCCCTGCCACCACCTACCTGCCCCACGGCAGGTCTCCACGCTCCTTGTGCCACTGCACCTGTGGCGCTGGGTCACCTCGGGCGCTGCAACCCAGCTCCACGGTGCTGCCAGCCACCGCCACGGCGTCGCTCGGGTGCCGCACAATGGTTGGCTTCTCTGCAGGGGGACATCAAGGACGTGGCACCATGGCTGGGTGTGACGTGCCCACCACCCGTGGGAGACCCCCTGCTTACCCAGCACAGAGACGCGGGCACCCCGGCTCTCCCTCTTGCCTGCCGCGTTGGCCGCCACACAGATGTAGAGACCGGAGTCGCTCCGTTGTGCCGATGCCACCTTCAACTTCCCCTTGGTGACCACGTACCTGTCACCTACCAAGTCCAAGGCCACCCCGTCCTTCTTCCAGGTAACGTAGGGTTCAGGGTACCCCAAGGGGGGGACACAATCCAGCTCCAATGCTTGCCCCGTTGTGGTCACCAAATCACCTGGCTGCAGGCGGAAATTGTCCCGCAGCACTGCGGTGGGGAGGGCACACTGTGGGTGGGGGGAACAGGATTTTCTGGGGTCTCCCCACCTGCATCATCCCCCACCAGGCATCCTTACCAGCTGGAATTTGGGGTGCCGTGGCCACGCTGGGGAGGTGGCAGCCTGTGGGGTGACAAAGAAGCGGGGAGATGCCAATAGGTGCCCCAAGCGGGCACGGTGTCAGATCCAGGGTGGGGCAGGGGGCAGAGTTAAGTGGATTTTGGCCCTCGTGGGCTGCACTCACCTCCGTGGTGCAGGGCGGCGAGGCAGAGCCCCAGGCCCAGTGCTGTCTCCCAGCCGCCCGCCATGCCGGCCCTGGCCGGCCTTCCCGTTTCCTCCCGAAATCCCGGTTCCTCCCTGCCAGCACCGGGGCTGGATCCGGCTCCGGATGGGGGGGTACAATAGCCGGATGCGGGGGCCGGGAAATGCCGAGGGGGGTGGAAGGTGACGGTGAACACAAACAGCTCAGCCATCCCGTGGCAGTGGGAGTGCCCAGCCATGGTGGCACTGGAAGCACCAGGAGACAGTGGAGTGGGGGACACCAGGGGTTAATGAATTTAATTAGCCAGTATGAATTCCCCTCTTCCTTCGCCATGCTCAGAGGAAGACAAATTAAGAAGAAATGGGCTCTCAGCTGAGGACATCATCAGTAGGTACCAGAAGGAACAGTCCAAGGTCTCCCAAAGCACTTCAAGTGCCAGTTTGAGTGCCAGCCAGGTGCATCGGGTTTGTGTGGTCTTAGCTGTCAGCCACTTCTCATGTGTCCCCCCACCCTCGGGGGCCCCTGTCCCACAAAGACACCCAAGGGTGCCACCACCAGATGGGTAGTACGTTTAGTTTATTGGTTAGTAGTGCACCCCGAGCACTCCAGGGTGCCCCGGCACCCACCCCGGGTGCCCCAGGGCCCGGCTCGCTTGGCCGGCCGCTCTCTGCTTTTCATCCTAAACCTATTTCCCATGAAGGCCTGGGGAGAGACAGCGTCGTGTGCCCCAAAACCGGGGGATTTTCACAGAAAATCCTACCGTGGTGAAGGGGCAATGCTTGGGCCAGGGCTTCCAGCCCACCTTTAGGGGACATTGCAGCTGGGGAGCTGGGGAGCAGGAGGGAGCCCCCTGTTTAGACCGCCTGATGCGTGTGCGCCCTTGGGCGAGCTTGTGTGCCAGGGCGTGTCCCGCCCCACGCAGGGGGTGTGCCACGGCGGGCGGGCACCGCGCTGTTGCACACGCGTGTGCACGCGCGGTCCCTGGGCGTGCAGTGTGCGTGCTCCCTGCGTGTGTGCGCACGCTCCAAGCGTGCTCAGCTGCTCGGTGCTCGCTCTTTCCACATGCACCCCCCGCGCTGTGCGAGCACCGCACACGCGCTCTTTGCACACGCGCTCTTTGCACGCTCACTGCAGGCTCCACACGTGCCCTGTGCCAACGCTGCAGGTTCACTCTCACGCATGCTCTGAGCACACTCAGCTGCTCGCTTTGTGCACAGTCTTTCCACGCACCCCACGCACGCTCAGCGTGCGCTTCGTGCAAGCACTGCACACGCCCTCTCTGCTCACGCTCTTTGCACACTCGCCACATGCTGCATGCACGTCCCGTGCAAATCCTGCGTGCACGCTCACTCCACGTGCTCCGTGCACACTCTGCACGGGCGCTCTCTTCACAGACTCTCTCTGCACGCTCTGTGCACCCTCGGAGCGCACACCCGGTGCTGGCATGCTCAGAAAGGCCGTGCAGGTGCAGTGGACACTCTGCACACCCCGTACACGCTCTGCGCCCACTCTGTGCAGTCTCAGCTGCACGCTCCGTGTGTGTTCTCCCCACGGGCTCCGCATGTTCTCTTGCACGCTCTGTGCATCCTCTCTTTGCACACTGCGTGCACACTTGCTGCACGCCCTCGCGCCTGCCCCCATGCACCCTACGTGCACAGTCCCCGTGCCCCCCTGCACGCTCCATGCATGCTTGCTCTGTGCAGCGCTCGAACGCTCTCTCTGCGTGCTCCACGCACATCCTCTGGCACGCTGTCCCCGTGCAGTGCTTGCATGTTCTCTCTGCACACGCGTGTGCTTCCTGCACGCTCCCTGCACACTCGTCCCGGCGAGAAAGCCATTAAAGCGATGCCCCAGGAAGATGGGGGACGGAAGAAAGGAGCTCTGGGTGGGATCAATAGGAAATTAGTGACTTTACGCCGAGCGGAATGATGCCCAGTGGTGGGAGCAGGGCTGTGCCGGTGTCCCCGCTTGCTCGGTGGCGGAAGTGTGGCCGTGCTGGTGTCCCTGCTGGCTTGCACGCTGCCACCAAAGCGCGCACGGTCCCCCCTGCTCAGGCACTGATCTCCACGGCGTTGGCCTCCTCCTGCTCCCGAATGACGTGGACGCCGGCAGTCCGCAGCAGCCGAGGAGCGCCGCGGGAACGTGCCGGCGACCCCGGTGGTGACCTGTGGGTCCGCGTCGAGGCGGGGGAGCGAGCTGGCGAGCGATGGTAACGACGAGTCGAACGCCCCACTGGTCCCGGCGAGCGGCCGGCTGCTGGTACTGGCGAGCTGGTGTAACCCGGTTCAACTGTGCCGCGGGGTTCGGGTAGTGAATCCTCCTCTGCCTCTGGCGAGTCCTGCCAAAAGCCAAGTGTAGAAGAAGGTGGGACATGCGTGAGACCCTGTGCTGGGACGCTGCCGGCGTGCTACTGGCGCTACTGGTGCTACTGGCTCTCACCTTGTCTTTAAGGATGTACAAAGCCACTGGGTTCTTGCGCTCGTGCTCGCTGCTCCGTGGGATGCCCTCGGCTGCGCGGAAGCAAGGTGCTGCTCACCACGCCAGGAGCATTGGTGTTCCCCCAACCCGCCGCCCCCACGCCCAGGCACTCACCCTCGTGCTTCAGGCGCTCCTCATCCTGCTCAGCGTAGTCAGAGGTTGGCTGCGTCTCCGCTTGTCGCTTCTCCCTGGAAAGGGAGAGGAGATGGGGCAGCACTGGCACTGTGGGGGGCAACGGGGGGACTGCCTGTGGCTCGTCCAGGGAAGGGCCAAGTACTACAGGGAGGGAGAGTTGGGATGGGATGGACAAGATGGAGTGGGATGGGGTGGGATAGAAAAGGATGGGATGGAACAGAATGGGACAAGATGAGATGGAATGAGATGTTGTGAATGGAATGGAATGGAATGGAATGGAATGGAATGGAATGGAATAGAATAGAATAGAATAGAATAGAATAGAATAGAATAGAATAGAATAGAATAGAAT
>VZTF01001311.1:1380030-1391864 GCA_013397755.1 Cnemophilus loriae
TTTTTTAATAGTGATGTTTATGGTGCATTTGGTGGTTTAGAAAGCCTGTGTGCTTGCCTAGGAGCTGGAGTTATTGCAGTTGAAGCACCATGGGATGCATTCCAGTTGAAGTACCTTGGGGTGGAAAATCACTTCTGGCCAGATACCATGCAGGAAAATTGGGGATCTGGCATCTCAGCAACATGTTCTGGGAGCAGATGAGTTGCCTGGATCAGTATTTCAGTACGTTGGGGCAGCTCTGAAAGACCCCTGGCTGATTGTGTGTTGGGTTGTGCTGCCTTGATCGGCTCCTTGGCTGGAGCAGACTGATGGGGAGATGCCTCCGTGCAGCTGAACTTGTCCTGTGTTCTCTTTCTCCCTCTGGGCGCAGCTCAGCAGGGCTGTGCAGCTCCTGGGCTGGAGCAGACTGATGGGGAGATGCCTCCGTGCAGCTGAACTTGTCCTGTGTTCTCTTTCTCCCTCTGGGCGCAGCTCAGCAGGGCTGTGCAGCTCCTGGGCTGGAGCAGACTGATGGGGAGATGCCTCCGTGCAGCTGAACTTGTCCTGTGTTCTCTTTCTCCCTCTGGGCGCAGCTCAGCAGGGCTGTGCAGCAGGTGCGGCGCAGGCTGGCCTCCCGCAGGACCGTGTCCCCTGTGTCCGCTGTGTCTCCTGGCGCCTGGAGGCGGGAGGTGAGCGAGGGCTGCCGTCAGGGGGAGGGCAGAGAAATCACCTTGCAGACTGCTGAAGGTTTGGCTCTAATTAGCAAATCCAAAGCATAATTCAGGAAGTTTCTCCAAAAGTAATGAAATAAACTGTGCTTTCCTGACCCACTTCAGAGAAGGCAGCAGGATAAAGTGTGTGAAAACATCTGTGAGATGAACTCAAGAATGCAAGAAAGCCTTTTAAAGGTTGAGATTGTGATCTGGGTGTCTGAGAGGAATGTGATGATCAGCCCTCCCTTCAGGTGCCTTTATTTCTTCAAACCTCAACAATTCTTTCCATTGCATCAATCCCTGGTTTTGTGTGGGTGGCAAAGATCTGGAGGGTTTTTCCTCACCCGGGGCTGGCTTCTGCTGCAGAATGGTTAGCACGCAGCTGCTTTCCTTGAAGCAGTGCATGGAAGGAGGTCAGTCCCACCTTTTGTTCTGCTGAATTGCATCCTGCTTTTGCTCCTCCAGTTCTCAAGAACACCTTCGTGTTGTAGCTATTATCCCAGTGTCTATGCCAAGACCTTTCTTAAACTGACGTACTTTGGAGAACACCAGCAGCAACCCAGCCTGGTGTTTTGTCTTATTGCCTCTGGAGCCAGTTTCCTGCCCATCCTGTAAATCTTCATTCCCTTCTCTTTCTCAGGTTCACCAAAGGTGAAGTAGATCTTGGCTGATTATCTAGAAACTGCCCTTTATAGAAGGGCTGGTCTGGCTCTTCCTCGTCTGTGTACTCTTGGATTTCTGATGGAGTCGGTCAGCTCTGCAAACAGGACTCAGAGAAACACAATAATTATGGGCTCAAAAACCTCATTACCTGTTTCCAGCAGCTAATATCCCTCTTGTTTTAGCCATCAATGTATTCAGTGAGATGGGTAGATTCATGACCTCATATAAATAATAGAGCCACTGCCCAGGTGAGCCAGAGGGTTGCAGGAGATCCATGGGAGTCCTGGGCAAGTCAGCCACAGCAGTGAGAAACACTGGGAGGGGTTTGGGACCATCCTCCCACCCCAGCCTCACTGCAGCTACAGTTAATCTACATGAGGAAGTTTAACAGCATCCCTGATTTATTTTGGGAAGAACATACTGATTTATTGTGTTGCTCTGTTTTATTATGCCATGGTACATGAGGAGAAAAAAGCTCAAATATTAATCTGAATCTCTCTCTGTGTGAAGGTTTGGCATGTTCCCAGCCTGGCAGGACAGCAGTGTGTTCCCTTCTCTTCAGGTGCAAAAGGCTGCCACAGACATAACCGTGGACTTAACCCCCTTGGTGGTGCTGCCTCTGCTTTTGTGCTCCCTGGATTTCCTTCTGCTGTGTATTCCAACCCATTTCTTTGGTTTGAACCCAAGGGTTTTTCACCCAACACTTCTACAATGCGAGTGGGGTCAGTAGCTTAATCAAGATGCCTCTTTCTTCATCCAGGCTGATAATGAAATCAAAGAGCAGAGCCCACCTCATTCTTACCCTATTTCTGTGCAGTGAACTCCTGAGACCAAATCTGGGCCATGTTTTTAATCAGTTTTGTGCATCCCACATCAGGCTTCCATCTAACAGGTTTTGCTTTACCCCAGTGTTGAATTAGGCCACATCAAGAGCTCAGCTGAACCCTAGAGTCTTCTGCTGCTCTTTGCCTGAGGCCTTTTCCTTCTATTGTAGGAGACATTCAGCTTAGCCTGACCTGACTCACTCTTGACAAATTTATGCTGGTTGCTGCTTATCTTGTTTTCTCGTGGCTTACAGGCAGTTTGCAAGGTGATTTCCTCTTGTTTTGTTCAAAAGTCACAGTTAAACTCTTGAGGCTAAAATCTTCTATTTGGTGTTTCCTTTTCCTCTCCTTTAAATAAAGACACTCCTTGTGCCCTTTTCTGATAATCTGGACCTCCATAGATTTCAGGGAGCTGTTTGCACCTTAGCTGCTGCTCCTGGCAGCGGCCCAGGGCAGGTCCATCCTCCTTAAAAACCTCAGCATCTAGGAATAACCTGACTTTTACTTCCCAGCATTTTTCTCCCTGCTGCTGCTAGCTCAAAGCAAGCCTTTGGCTGAAATGGTTTTTTTCCTTCAGTCCTGTTTTCTGCATTTTTCTTCTTCTTTTTCCTTTCTCCCTGTAAAGGGTTGCATTCCCTGTGATCAATAATCTATGTTCCTAAAATTGTTGCTCCTTCTCTCCCCCCAAGATTTCTTTTCAGGTCAAAAGCATCCAAAGAATTAATTGCCTGCTTTCCCAAGCAGATACCGGAATGATAATTGCCTGGAAATGACCTGTTCAGTGTTCCACCTCATCCTGTTCACTGGGTCTTTGCCTTCAGGGTTTGGTGGACAGCTGTAGCTCCCCAGCATGGCAGCACCCAAATTCTTTTCCCCAGTGTCTTGTTCCACAAAGTTGGTGGTGTTTTTCCACAGTTTCATGTCTTTATACCTTCAGTGCTCCAGAGCAACCTTCCAAAGCAATAACCCTCCCCCTCTATTCCCTTATCCTCACCAAAGCAGCTATTCTGTCGTGTTTCTGTCACAATGGGGTTGATAGAGTAATTCCTGTGCCTATCAAATAATTCCATGTTCAGACTGACTCCAGGCTATTCTCTGTCCTTCCCGAACAGCAGCAGAGCCATATCAAGGAATTCTGGGTATGACCTGTTCTCCTACTGATCCATCCTTTCCCTCTGTCAGCAGTCCTGCTCTTCCCTTCCCTCCATGCCGAAGGAAAAAAAGCAAGGGAAAAAAATTTATCCTGGCTTCAAGCTTGCTTCTGGCATTTTGATTCTTTAGTTTGCAGGAAACAATCTGCTGCCTCTCAAAATATTGTGGATTGCCACTGGGGAGCCTGCCCACTTCCCATCTGAAGGAGTACGCGCTGTACTCGGGTGCCGCTCGGAGATCCCAGCTCCTTGCCACTGTGAAATAGTGCCTGGAGAGGTTTTTGCCTTGCCTTCCCTTGACCCCACACGTCTGTCCCACTGCTTCTGCAGTTGGGGAGAGCGCAGTCACAGTCACCCTGCTACATTCCTGTTTCCCAGCTCCGGTGCCCCATGGTGCTGCTGAACACATGGCGCTGCCAGATCACATCCAAGTGACAGCACACACAGCCTCGTGTTAAAGCTGCTCCGAGGGTGTTCAGCTTTCCCTTGGCACCAAAGCAGCAAGATTTCAATTCCATATTTACACCCATATCCTCCCTTCTCCAGAAACCAGACCCTTGCCTGGCAGCTGCAATGCCCATGGAGGAGAGTGAGGAGCTGCTGTTGGCGGGGCACCACGATCTGCCTGCTGAGCTTCTGGAGCGAGGCACAGCTGCAGATGGCACTGGGCAGGATGATGACTTCTACATCAAAATTGAATTCAAAAAAGTAAGGCTCGTGCAAAGTTGGTCTTAAGAGGTTTGGATCATTAGATTTATTTTGGTGTCTGGAAGACACTGCTCTTGGACTAGAGCAGTTGCTCCCTCAGGCCTGCTTAACTCTTAAGCCTCCAGTCCTCAAAGCGGGCTCGAGAGCAGTGCTGGAGCTCAGTGAGGTTGGTGCTGCCATTCCCTGCTTTTATGTACAGTTGTGGCCTTGGATTCCTGCCTGCTCGTGATGCCACTTGGCAGCCACCCAGAGGAAAGCTGAAACCGAGGGCACCGAGGGTGTGCAGTCACATCATACCCAGAGCCATGCTCAGACCACGCCGAAAGACCCGAGGGTGGAAGAGATCAAATCAGTCAGAAACCTCGTCAAAAAGGGGGGGGAGAAAAAGCTTTATATCAGATGAAGGAGGCGGCTGTGGCAATCGTGGTGCCTGAGGGTGGCAGGCACTGCCCTAGGAGGGGTTGAGGAGGGGTTGATGTACTTATCCTTCCTCTTTTGTTTTCAGGCAACTTTTTTTGAGCATCTAGGGGGTGGCAATGGTTCATCCTGATTACCTGAGGTGGTTGGCAAAGGCTTTATGGCTGTGGCAGTGTGTGCCCAACCTTGGCTGGGGATTAGTCCAGCTTGGAGCAGAAATACTGGCTGGGCAGATAGTGAGCAGGGGAGACAGCGGAAGTTTATGCTGAGGTTTACACCGAAGTTTTGGGAAATATTGGCTGTGGAATTCCCCTTACACTTAGTTATTTGTTTCACACTTCAAGAAGTTCATAATGGAAGTTTGGGATGGGGAGATGTGCGTCCATATTTAAACTAAACCAGAGCCCTCCTCCAAGGATATCTTTAGAGGTGTTTTGACAAAGCTTTGGTGCTCAGACTCCTATGTCGAGATGTGGCACATCTCTCCTGCTCACGGCCCACCTGTACTCCAGATAAAGCCCATTTCACAGGGGGGTCATCCCGTTGAGGTCTGTAGGGATCACACAGAGGCCCTGCCTCCAGTGAAGAGCGTTTTGCTGGGGGAAGATGAGAAACTGAATGGTGGCGATGCTGATGCTGCTCCCTTCCATTGTCTCTCAGGTCTGTGATGGGTCGGTGAAGGGCTCGAGCCTGCCCGAGCCTCCTGGGAGGCCACACACTGAATACCAACCTCCCCTCAAACTCTGGGCTGGTGTTGACCAAGAGGAAACCAGGAAGCAGGTCTGTCCGGGGGAGCCAAGTCCTTGTGGTTTTGTTTGAAAGGCATTGGGTGTTGGGAATGCTGCTGGCTCAAGTAAGAAGCCTCAGAGGAGCTTTGAGGTATGAAACCCCTACTGGGTTTAGTTTGTCAGTTTTGATGGTGTCTCAGGTCTTGGGCAAAGCTACCAGGTTATTTTTTAAAATCTGTCATGACAAAGTGCAACTGTTACCTGCTCCTCCTACAAAATCTGGGATCTCAGTAACACCAGAAGTTGGAAGGAGAAACAGGCTCCATTCATTCTGCCTGGCAAAACCAAGGGGCACTTGCTGTAGTTGCAGGGAGCCCAAGAAGCTGCCAAGAATGCTTAAAAAAAAAAAAGAAACAAGAGAGAGCAAAGCCAACTTTATCTGGTTTAGATACAAGGCTGGAATATAAAGGTTTCTCCAGTTTTGGGGATAGCCTCAAGCCCAGCCTGCAGGCCTGATGCTGAGTGGATGATTTCACAGTGAGGGCCTGCAGCCTGTGTCCCAGACAGTTTGGCTTGTGCTAATCTGGGTGATAGATACAGAGTGATGATGTTTGTCTTGGATGCCTAAAGCCCATGACTTTTATTTTCCTGCTTCTTCCTGCCATGAAGAGGAACATTTCCCTCTCCTTCTGTCACCTTTCTTGCAGCTCGCAGCGTAAAACTCTGAACAATGTTTTTTGTTCCTTACAAGTGTTTTCCAACCAACTGATCCCAAATATGGTTGTGCTTTCTCGCCAGTGTGACAACAGCTGGGGCTTCTCAGGCTGCTCCTCCTAACCCTGCCGTTCCCTTTCCCCTTGCCTTTTATCTCCTTGGCTCTGATCCATCCAAGATAACTGGTTTTGCAGCACTCTCCTCTGCCTGGGTTTTTTCCATCCGGTTTCCTTCACTGGCAGCCTGGTGATCTCCTCCTCCTCCTCCTCCTTTATATCCAGCTGCGCAGGGCTCTCCCCACTGAGTGAGGTGGACAAACTCAGCCCAAAGGTTTTGGCATTCATAAGGAAAAATCTATGCATTAAACCTGTGGGAGTCATGGAGCTCAAACTGTCTCTGTACCCCACAGCACGAGGGCTTTTGATGTGAGCTTTAGCCAGGAGGTTTCCCTGCCCTTGCTCCATCAGTGGGATCAGCCAAAGCCCAGACACCAAACCCTCAGTATCCCTATGGGAGTTCTTCCCTGCAGGGCCCCTGGGTTTGTCTCAGCAGTGGTTTTGCCACCTCTGTGGTTCTCCCGCATGTGGAGAATCCAGCTTGGTGTCATACGTTCATCTTTTGGAGGAGATACAGGGTTCCAGTGAGCTGCAGGGGAGCACCAGGTCCAGGTGGATCCAAATTCAAGCAGGTTGAAGTTGGAATTGGCTCTTTTCCCCTCACCAAAGTGAGAGTTTAGGAATTTGCCAGGTGGCAGAGCTTCCTTCCATAGGAAGCTTCAGTGGAGGGACGCTGGTCTCCAGTCCTTTGAGATGACTTGGTCTTTCCTACCTCAGTGCCATCTCTCCCGCTTCCCAATCCTGGGTCATGTGCACTCAGAGATATTTGAGGGTCTTTTGGGGAGAGAGCAAGGTTCCATCCTCCAGAGATTAAGCTGAGCACTGATATTGCTCAATATTTATCCCAGACATCCTTCCCAAATGTCCTTCTCTTCTTCTCCGAAGCGGCAGAGCGAGTTCCTGCGGTGCCGGCGCCTCTTCATGGCCGTGGAGCGGGAGCGGGTGCGGGACCAGCAGCGGCAGCGAGAGAGGCAGCAGAGAGTTGCCCAGTGAGTCTGTGCAGGTGGTGGGGTCACCTCCTCCAGCAGGGTCCTTTGGAAGGTTGGAAAAGTCTTGGGAGCTTGTCTGGTGTAAACCAGGCACTGACATGTAACCCCGCTGGGGTGGGACTCACATAATTCACACAACCAACCCCCCAGCAGAGGCCCTTGGGCCTGCTGGGTCCTTTAGCACTTCTCTATCTAGTTTTCAAGTCCCTGTACAGCTTGTTTAGGAGTTGGGAGCCAAAACATGGGGCTGGGAGAGGTTTAACTTCCCAAACCATGACTCTGGGAACCTAAGCCTGAGCTTTGAAACTTTGGGGTGAGGTCACATCATTGTGGTTAAGCTGTGACTATACCTGGCATTTTTAGTATCAGACCCTTCACCCTCACAGCAATAAAAACTTATACAGTGTAATAAAATGATTTCCAGGTATTTGTTCTAGAGTTGAACATTTGGTATCTGTGTAAAAGTGTCAGTTGTGGTGGGGATTTCTCAGCTTCTCCCTTGAAGGGGTTCATTAAGGAGGAGCTCTGCAAATTCACAGCAAAATAGAAAAGATCCTCTGATTTTTTTTTCCCCTGGCTTCCCTTTGAATTAACTGACCTAAATGTGACCATCCTGGCTCTTCTGTGATCAGGCTTTGGGGGAGCGGGACAGGCACCCCAGGGCAGGATTTTCATGGGTGTTTTTTTGGGAAAAACTGCCAGTCTAAAGCAGTGCTCCTCCAGCCACATCCTGACGTTCCAATGGCACTTGGGAGCTTCAGAGAGCTTGCCCTACCCTGTGAATGCTGGCAAGGCCCCAGGGACTTCCTAGTTAGTGTGATACCTTTTTATTATTATTTTTTCCCTTGGAGTGAGTGCAGAGAGGAGCTGGGTTTGTAATTATGGGGTGTAAAGCCCCAAGTTGGCCTTGGCCTCAGTTTCTGGAGCAGGTTTATGGTGATGTACTTAAGGTTCTACATTTCATTTAAAAACCATTTCAGAGTTTATAACTCAACCAGGGAAGTTTGACTTCAGCACTTGTCTTCTGGATGTAAAGGTTTGACCCCTTGTATGAAGTGAGGTCCTAAATGTCCGATGACATTGCCTTCCCCTGGCTTCTTCCAAGCCTTGACTTTGGTTTTAATGTCCCCTGGCAAGGAGTGGCCTGGGACACATTGTTGCATTTGGGAATAAAACATCAGATACTGTGGCATAAAGTCTTAGTGCTTCGCAATTGCTGCTTGTCAGGGGAATGCGTGTTGTGTTTGGTGGGAATGACACAACCCAGGTCCCACTAAAGGGCTGGAGGGCCGTGTAGGTGCAAGGGAGACTGAGGAAACAGAGGAAAACTTGGTTAAAAGTACATCTTAAAGCCTGTTTTGGAGTAAAGGTGGGATCCTTTGAGTGTCTCTGCTGTATCCAGCCCTGTCACGCTTCCCTGTCCTGGAAGCTGCTCACAGAAGGATCCAGGCTGCCTCATAATCAGAAGCAATGGGAAGTGGGGAAGCTGGGAAGTGCCAAGGTGTTGGTCCTTTCTGGGGGGTGTTAAAAAGCCCAGCCCACATGCTTGGTTTAAGGACAGAAGCGCAGCTCTAGTGAACTGTAGGAGGCAGGAGCACGTGTGGATGTGATGCAGGAAGGAGCTGGAAGAGGAAGTCCATGATGGTGAGAAAACAGGCAGGCGTGAAGAGTTTGGGGGCAGGAGAGCATTCACAGGCTGGTGTTGCCATATGGGGGGAAGGATGGAGGCTCAGGAAGCTTTTTTGACCATTTTAAGTTTAAAGCCAATATATTTATTGATATTTAATGCTGTGATTAGTGCAGAATTACTTTTGCCTTAGAAATCAGCAGCATCACGCAGATTCCTGTGCCCTGACCTCACAGGCCAGGAACGGAGGCTGGGATGGGGAAGCTCCTTCTCTAAGTGTGTGTGTTCCTGCAGGATTAAGAGGCAGAAGGAGAATCAGCGCCGGGCAGAGGAGCAGAGGATGCGAGACATGGCTGAGCAGCAAGAATCCTCCCCAGGAGAGAGAACCTGGGAAGCCCTGGCCCAGCTTCAGCTGGAGGAGAGGAGAGTGAAGGACAGACAGCAGCGGCATAAGGAGCACGCGAGGTACAGCCAGTCCGTGCTCCCTGTGCAGAGCTGGGGGTCACTGGCAGAGGTGAATGTTTGATCCCTTGCAGGTATGTTGAAGCTCTGAGAGCCCAGATGAGGGAGAAAATCAAACTCTGTAACATCGACTTGCCCCCACTGTGTTCCTGTGGGTCCGATTTCTGGGATTCCCACCCGGATACCTGTGCCAATAACTGCGTCTTCTACAAGAACCACAAAGGTAGGAGCTCCTGCTTCCAGAGAGGAGACATCCTGGCCCGATTATAGAGAGAGAAATCAAACCAGGATAGGTGTTTTCATGCTCCTGGGCTGCTGTGCAGAGATGTTCCTCCAAATACACTCTGGAGAGGGCAAGTCAAGGGCTTTGCTGCTTGACACAACCTCTGTCCCTTAGGCAGTGTAGTGGCATCCTCTGCAAGGCACCAGCCCCTACAATGTGTTAAATAATGCAGCTGTGACACAGCCACATGTGGCTAGGGACACAACCATGAGGAAAATGCTGCTAAACATCTCATGAGGGGCACAGAGCCCTCTGCCTTAAATGCTGAATCTTCTGCTGGGAGGATGCACAAAGGTGTGAAAAGGGCCTTAGGTGATTGGAGTGCTCTGACCTTGAGCACATCTTGGGAAAGTACCTGCCTGGGCAACTGGGAGTCATCTGATAGGGAAAACAGAGAAATTGGATTCATAAAATAATCTTTTGGCTTGTGTACTGCTTTATATTGGGGAGTGTGCAGAGTGTGCAAACAGGTGCGTGGCAAACTACAGGCACACCGATTTACCTTAAACCCCAATTGTTGTCCCTCTGCTCTGGTGAAAGGCTAGAGCCAAGCCCAGTCTGGGGCCATAAGTGCAACTCTCGTGCCCTGACAGTGCTTCTGTGTCCCTGTCCCGCCCAGCCTATAGCCAGGTGCTGCACTCCGTGATCTCCTCCTGTGCCCACACAGCCACACGGCCTCTCCGGGACCTGGCTGCTCTCTGTGCTCGCTCGGGGAAGCGCCTGTGACCGAGGCAGCTCCGTGTCCCAGCGACTGCTGCGAGCAGGGAGTGGGGCTGTGCCGTGTCCTGCCTGTCCCTCCACGCCGGCTGCCAGGACGGTGTCACCTTTGCTCTCCTGGTTTGTGTGTTCCAGTCTGTGCTGTGCCTCTCCCACTCTGCTCCAGGTGTGCAGTTGGCTGGGGCGATGGTCGAGGTGGAGGAGACAATTGCTCTGTGAGGTTGGTTTATGGCAGGCACTTGCATTCCAGCATTTGACTGTGGAATAAACTGTTTTCAAGGATTGTTTGTCTTACTTGAGGTGTGAAAAGAGGAGAAATGAGGTGCCAGGGGTCAGTATCTCTTAGGGGAGGATTTCTAACCTTTCCCTGCTCCCTTCTCTCCCTTTTCCTAGGGCTTCTGCCAGCCCCTGCCACTTGCATCACCTTCCAGAGCCAGGTATTTATTGTTCCCTCCTTCTTTTCTGTGTGAGGACCTCTTTTCCAGTAACACTCACACAGCTTCATACCTGACCCAAGCTCTCATAGCCTCTACTTTGCTCCAGAAAGGAGCATTTTTCTAGTAAAAAAATCTGCAGCCCTTTGCAGGAGTGAGTGGAGCAAGATGGGTTTTCCCAAAACTGCCTGTGATGGGGTAACGTGGTCCTGGGCAGAGGTTACTCCACAGCCTGTCATTAATATTTACTCCTCGCTGGCCGCCCTCTCCAATATTAACCACGGCAGGAAGGATGGATGGGTGGCTGAGCGTGTCGGATCATTTCTTTTTCCTGTTCCCATCCCATTGGGCACAGAGCAAACCCACCCCCGGTCCAGAGGTAGCACAGAGGCACAGAGCCAGGGACTGCTCCTCGGTTCCCCCTGGAGAATCATTCACTGAGGCATCCGTGGTGCCTGATGCTGTTTATTAACAGCCGCTTGCGTCAGGGGAAGGTGCTGCAGCCCTAATTCAAGGTGCTGGAGTGGGTTTGGAAAGGGCAGCATCTGCCCCGTGAAGGGGCAGGGAAGCAAAGGGCTAAAGCTGCAAATGGGTTTTTTGTAACTGATTTCAGCTCTCGGGCAGCTGAGGACAAGCAGTTCTTGGCAAGTCCCCAAGGAACTTGCTCAGGCCCTGGGGACCCCTGTTCCAGCCTCGCTGGAGGGATCCTCAAAGGGGCTGTGGGCTGATTCGGGACTTAGTTAAAGGAATAAATAAAGCTGTTGCTGCTCCTCATCCTCGATCTGCCCTTTGCAGGATCAACGGGATACTCTGAAAGGGGGCGGGGGGGGGAGGGGGAAGAGGAGGACTCCCCAGTTCCCTGGCAATAACCCCAAAGCGTGTCTCGGGTAGCTCAGTCAACATCAGGGCAGTGAAACCTGGTCGGGGGTTGCTGGGACTGGGCATGGAAAAGTTAAATCCAGTTTTTTCTGCTGGAAAAAACAGCATCTGGGGCAGCTCACAGAGCCCTGGGGCGATATGAAAAGGGCTGCTCGGTCCCTTCGGGGCTCTGCCGCCTCCCACTGCCCAGCGCGGCTGCTCCTTCGTTCCAGCCGGATTTGAAGTGGGTTTTTGTTTCAGGGAAAGCGAGGACAGCCTGGTTCACCCCTCGCGGCCGGGGGAGCCGGGGCTGTGCCCGGGCAGGGCCGGGGCGGGACCGGGGCCGGCGGGGCGGGAGCGGCGGCCCCGGGGGCGGTGAAAAGGAGCCGGGGGGTGCCGGAGTGCCGCTGCCGCCGCCGCTCGCCATGAGGGCAGCGCTCGCCCCCGGGGT
>VZTF01001311.1:1391930-1408764 GCA_013397755.1 Cnemophilus loriae
GGGGGGGACGGCACCGGGATCGGGACCGGCCCTGGGCATGGGGACAGCGCCGGGATCGGGACCGGCTCGGGACAAAGGGACCGGCGCCGGGATTGGGACTGTCACCGGGATCGGGACTGACATCGGGCAGGGAGGGTATCGGCACTGGGATAGGGACAGTCTCTGGAACGGGGCTCACTCTTTCATGGGCTAGCACTGGAATAGAAACTGGTCCTGGCCATACGAGCCGACATCACGATGGGAACCAGAACCGGCATGGAGATCAGCCCTGGGTTAGGGAGGAGGGGGTGTCATTCCACCGGGGACTGGCAACCACTGGAAGTGGAACTGGGGTAGAGACTGGCCCTGGGCACAGGGACTGGCACTGGGATGGAGACCGACCCTGGACCTACGGACTAGCACCAGCCTGGGGAGCAGCACTGGGGCCAACGCCGGACTGGAGATCACTTGTCTGGGGACTGACACTGGGACAGGGACCAGACTTGGATTGGCAGGTCACTTTTTGTGGGGACCAGCACCAGGATGGGGACGAGACCTGGGGTGGGGACCTGCCCTGGACTGGGGGTCACTCACCCAGGGCCCAGCATCGCCCTCAGGCACTGGACCTGCTGTGAGATGGGGTCAGCCCACACCAACTGCAGCCTAGGGCTTTGGACTCAGCCCAGTGAGGGGGGAACCCCAAGATGGGCAGCAGCACCCGCCAGCCTCCAGATGTCTCAGGCCCTCAGGCTCAAAATTCAGTGGGATGTGGCCAACAGAGACCTTGCTGGCTGCCTTCTCTTTTGATGAGGTGATGGGCCCACTGCCCACTTAATTTCAATTAATATTTGGATTTTCTGGAAGCTCATTGCCAAACACTCCCCCTGGTTTTCCATCAGCTGGAATTTTCCCTGCCAGAACACATAGGGTTAAAAAAAAAAAACAACACCCAAGAGTCCGGCTCAGGCAGGCACTGCACGTGGAGTTTTACTTCCCCTTCCCTACTGTGGCTTCTCTGCTCCTCTTGGGTCAGCCCTGCAGTCACTAGCAGTGATTTTGGGTGGTTTATTCATCTTTTGGGGTGGAAAGCAGCAGTTTCTCAGCCACAGTGCAGCCTTGGAGCCAGCACCCCAGCACAGGGAGATGCCCTGGATTTGCAGGGCACCCATCACTGCTGCAGCTCCAGGGAGAAGTGAAACTGCAAAGAGGAGCAGGATGAGCCAAAACCACCAAAAAAAAGTTGTTGTTTTTTTTCTAAACTTGGAGCAACCCCGTGACATGTCTGTGTGCTGCAGCTGCTCCTGACCACTTGCATCCTCTTCATAAAACTCTTCCTGAAGGCAGGATAGCTCCTTCAGCGATGCTCATCTTGCTCCAGAGAGTTCTAGATCCTACTTGAGATTCTCCAGGCTTTATCTGTCAGCTTTGATGGGAGCAGCACCCCCATTTCCTGAGCCCAGACTCCCCCATTTCCCTGCGTTTAATCCAAGCAAAGAGGATGAAATGGCTGTTTGGTGGAGGAGGGGGAGCTGCTGTTGCCTAGGGCATCCCACCCCCTGCTTTTTTTTCCAGCTTATCTTTAATTAACCCTAGGAGTGATGATGAATCAGCGAAGTTTCCACTCATGACACCAGGAAGGCACTTGCTCACCCCGTGTTTCAGTGAGATGTAACTGCTTGAGGAGGTGGAAACACTGCTTGATGCTCCCCACAAAACTCAGCTGATCTTTTCAAGCTGCATCCTGGGCTTTTTGCGGAGGGCTGTTCACTTCCTGACCAACTTAGCTGAGCTGGATCAGATCACCAATCCACTAGAAGAGTCCTACTGGGTGCTGAGCCACCCATCCCTGTCCCACAAACCCTGACCTCTCCGCTTCCTTCCTCCCACAGCTACCGGGGACTGACTCTGGTACTGACCTTCCTCTCCTACACCAGCTACCACCTCTCCCGAAAACCCATCAGCATCGTCAAGGTGAGCTCCAGCCTCACCACAACTGTGGGGACAGGGAACCTGGAGAGGGGACATGGGGAGGGGGGTGCTGACAGCACCTCGATTTCACCCTCTCTCTCTCCCTGCAGAGCCAGCTGCATCCCAACTGCTCGGCCTTGGGCCCGAACCCCCGCAATGACTCCAACAGCAGCACCTGGTGCAGCTGGGTCCCCTTTGGTAAGGCTGAGCCCCTCCACGCACCCCAAAACCCACACTCGTAGCAGCCAAGCTGGGATCCCCCTATTCCCTAAAACCAGGTCAGGGCCAGGGTTTGGCAGGGGGCCGGCTGCTCGTTAGGCACCCGGAGGTAATTAAGTGGTGAATGTCCGTCCCATGGCCCTGGGCCGAAGGGCAGCAGTGGGTGGTGAAATCCAGGACAGGACAGGACCAGGTCCCAGTGCTGATGGCACCCGGCCACGCTCCCAGGAACCCCCATGGAGACGAGGCTTTTGGGAATGGGGGACAAGACCGAGCCAGCAGCCACGGGGAGGGGACACAAGATGGGGGCCAGGCTGAGATGGCCCTAATATTTGTTTTCCAGATGGGGACAACTACAAGGAGCTTTTTGGGGCGCTGGATAATGCCTTCCTGGTGGCCTACGCCATCGGGATGTTTATCAGGTACCCAGGGCCTTTCCCTCCACTCACCAGTTTGCACCGGTCTGCCAGAAACTGGTTTCCACTGGGATGGGGTCATGCTAACAGGAAAGCAGCCAGGGATCCGCTCAGGATTCGGGTGCTGGCTCAGTGTGATGATGCCCATCGGTGGCATCGCCTGTGACAACTTCTGTTGTGCTCTTCCCTCTGTCTGCAGCGGCATTTTTGGGGAGCGCCTCCCTCTGCGCTACTACCTGTCGGGGGGAATGGTGCTGAGCGGGCTCTTCACCGCCCTTTTTGGCCTCGGCTACTTCTGGGACATCCACGTGCTCTGGTACTTCATCGTTGTGCAGGTGTGTTGTGCTGGAGGATGCCCAGGCTTTATCACCGTGGCCTCATCCCAGATTCTCAGTGCCTTCAGGGATTGGGGTGGCCCAGTTTCTGAGCAGGGAAGCGCTGAGCATTTCCACTCCACGCAGAACCTGGTTGTGCATGGCGTGGGCGTCGAAACCGCCGGGTGTGCCCGTCTCCGAGCAGTGCGGGCAGCTGGTTTGGCAACACCAGCCACTCCCAGTTTAGCCATGGGCACGATGCAAACGGCTCCAGGATTGCCCCAGCAGGGAAAAAACCAAACAAACCAAGTGTTTTCTTAACAGCTTTGGAATAAGGGTGGCTATTCTCGAGCCCGGTTGCCCAAAACAGTGCAGGGGCTGCGTGGCTGTGGTCGGTGCGTGCTGGGTGATGCTCCCCATCTCTTGCCAGGTGTGCAATGGGCTGGTGCAGACCACCGGCTGGCCTGCCGTCGTGGCATGCGTTGGAAACTGGTTCGGGAAAGGAAAGTGAGTTTTACTCCTGCGTGTCCCGTACAAGTCCTGGTCCCTGCTGACCCCGGCAGGCACCCCAGTGACGCTGGCCTGGCTGTGTCCCCACCAGGAGAGGTTTGATCATGGGCATCTGGAACTCGCACACCTCTGTTGGCAACATCTTAGGGTCGCTCATCGCCGGCGCCTGGGTTTCCTCTGCCTGGGGCCTGTCCTTCATTGTGCCTGGCATCATCATCACCACTGTGGGCATCATCTGCTTCTTCTTCCTTGTGGAGTGTGAGTGTTGTGATCTGGGGGCAGCAGACAACCAGTGTAATATATACAATTTTCCACCTTGTCCATCTCTAAGCACTTCTGGCAATCCCAAATATGTATTTTCAACCTGTGACTAGCAGGGATGTGGATCTGACCACCGTGGAGATGCTCAGCATCCTTTGGGGTCGTCCAGGCAGGCTCATCCCCATACCAGTCACTCCTCTGAGCCTGTCACTCTAGGAAATATCAGGGAAATCCTTTGGGTTTTTACTGGGGAAGAGGGTACCCAGAGATGCAGCCTAGACCTGGGGGTGCCCAGCCCCTGTGAGGTGCCGGAGGGAGAGCAGGTGGCTCTGGGGTTGCTCCAGGCTCTCACAGGGTATTTGTTCTCCCTGCAGATCCTGAGGATGTTGATTGCAGTCCACCTCTGCATCACGTGAGTCGCGCCGATTCCCAGCGGGCTGGTCCTGGGCTGGGTGTCGCTCAGGGCACAGTGAAACAACTGGGTCATCAGGTTGTAACAGCAGGAGTTAGAGCAACGTTCAGCTGTCACAGGGGATGGTTGTTGCTCTTCCACTGTGAGCATCCTCTGGGTCATGCCCCGGCAGCAGAGCCAATGTTTCAGCCTCCTCCAGCCATGAGAGCCACATCTCCTACTTTTGGCTTGCTTTTAGATGGCTTATGATGAGGATCCTGGAGGGGTGACCACCAGTGAGAAAGATCCTGAAGCAGTCACTTCCAACGAGGGCCCACTCAGCCTCTCAGGCCAGAGCACTGTGGGTCACTCCAACAGCCCCAAGGAGCCAGCTGAGGAGCCCGAAGCCATCAGCTTCCTCGGGGCACTTCGGATACCTGTGAGTGCTGGGATGGAGGAAAGAGCAAAGCCAGAGCAGCTCAGACCATCCACAGGGCAGAAAATGGGAAAAACCCACCATCCGGAGGAGGCTGGGAGAAGGAGGCTCCTCTGATGTCCCCTCCTCTCCTCCCAGGGCGTGGTGGAGTTCTCCCTGTGCCTGCTCTTTGCCAAGCTGGTGAGCTACACCTTCCTGTACTGGCTGCCCCTCTACATTGTCAACGTCGGTGAGTTTTGGGGACAGTGAGGCAGGAGGAGCCTTGCAAGGGAAGCTTCTCCTCACCCCTCTTCTCTCCCTCACAGCTCATTTCGGTGCCAAGGAAGCCGGGGACATGTCGACCCTCTTTGATGTCGGGGGTATTTTAGGTACGTCAGCATACCGGGGTGGAGGGGGTGGATCAGGGATGATTTAGGGACAATCCTGGCCTTGACCAGCCTTGGCTGGTCCTCCCCACAGGCAACACCATCTCTCTCCCCAGAGAGGTTTATTCAGTGTTCACAGCACTCAGCAGCAGGCAGCAAACACCCCTCAATTTTATTTTGGCATCCATTTGTTTTGATGACCATCACAGCCTCTTTCCTCGGGTCTCGCTTCTTCGGGCACTCCTTTTCCTACACTTTGCAAGCATGGAAGAGACCAGAGCTGCGTGGAAGTGCTGAGAAACCATCTGCAGGGAGGAAGTGGAAGGGATAAATCAAAGCTCTTCACTCTGATATTATTGTGTTTAACCTTAGGGGAACACTGATCAGAGGATGGGGGATGAAAGAGCATCACGTTGGATTTTGGGCTAAGCCAGGGCACAGCTCTGCCTTTGGGGTGGTGTGACTGACACCTGGGACTCTTCCTTGTAGGGGGGATCTTCGCCGGCCTCATCTCTGACTCCACTGGTGGCAGAGCCACCACGTGCTGCGTGATGCTGGTCCTTGCCGCTCCCATGGTGAGCTGTCACGCGGGCCCAAAACCCCGTCACGAGGGTTTCCTCTCCTCCGGCTCCTTTGAGTCACGGCCGCCTTCCTCTTCCCAAGCACCGGGATAAGCTGGTCATGCGCTCGGCTGAGATGAGAGCTGGGATTGATTCACGTGCCCAGATGTTCCCGGGAAGGATGTCCAGCTCTAGGGGCTGGGAGGGGATTGCAGAGACCTTGACAATTAAAAAAACCCTGTGGGTTTTTTTTTTTCCATCCTGCCATAACTCTGCTCAGAGCCAGTCCAGCTTTTGTTTTTTTGATTTTCATCCCAAAAGCCCCCATGCCAACGGCCTCATGCTCCACTGGAGCTTGGCCTGGATGTCCTTCCCAAGCACCTGCACGGAGCTCATTTGGCTTTGCTTCCACAGCATGGCTAATTAGCTGTAATCCAATCCTGGCTGGCTCCGGGACGGGAGCCTCTCCCACCGAAGGAGCTGGCGCACGCTGGGAAGCAGCGGGGCCGCGTCACATCCACGGCCCCAATAGCACCACTGGGGCAAATTATGTCTGGCTGCAGCCGTGGGAGGCGGCGGAGCCTCGCTGGCCGTAAATTGTGGCAGCACCTCTGTTTGCCAGCTGCCAGGAATTTCATCTGGCAGGCAGCCGGTGGGATGCAGAGGTCAGGATGCACTCAGCCCCCCATCCCAGCTGGTGCTTGGCACCAGCAGTAATTCAGGTCCCCACATTCTCCATCCCATCCCCAGGGTACTGCTGCAAGGAAAATGCTTGGTAAAACTGCTGGAATAACCATAACTGGTTCACCTTGTGTCTCTTTTCCAGCTGTTCCTGTATAACAATGTGGGTCAGAATGGCATTGGCACGTCAATAGGTAAGGAGCTCCATGCTGCAGCCAGCTCCCATCACTGAAGTGGCGATGGAAGACCCCATGGATTCACCTGCCTTTATTCCTCCTCTTGAGCCAGGCTCCCAAGCTGAATTTGGGGGAGGGTGGGGTTGGATGAGTGATCACTGCCCACTGGGTGGGATCTCCATGGGAAAATGGAGATGCACAGGAGATGGATGCACGGGATAGCAATGTTGGCACTCGGGCTGGGGGTGATGGATCCGATGTCCTGCTGCTCCCTGCACCTAAAGATTTAATCTCTTCCCGGGTACCTCTGCAGCGATGCTGATCATCTGTGGTGCTCTGGTTAATGGGCCCTACGCGCTCATCACGACAGCGGTGTCGGCAGATTTGGTAAGAGGTGCACCTCAGACCCCGCCACGCTGCCCTTGCACACTCAGAGGCTGTTCCCTCTTTCCCAGAGGGATGTTTTGCTGGGATTTTGGCATTTTACCTTTGTTTTCCAATGCCTCCGAAGCCCAGTGGAGAAGGGCAGGGCTGTCATACCTGGTGCTACACTCTGCACCCTCCCTTAAATGCAGGGGTTTTTCCTGTTGCTTTTTCATCTTGGCCACATGACTGTGTTTCAGCTTTGCTGCATCTCCCTCTGAGCACAAGCAGAGTGGAAATATTTGGTGGCAGATCACTTGGGAATTTCTGCCCGCTGTTGGCGATCCAGGTTTTGCCATGGTTTGGCTGCAGGCAGCATTTGAGTTTGGTCTTCCTGTCCGTGGCTGGGTCTGACACATGGAAATTGCTGCCTGGACCATCGGCCTCGCTCTGGGATTTGCTGGCTGTGCACCCCAAAGCTGCTTTTGCTCCTTATGTTTTATTCCTCCATCCTTACAGGGAACCCATGAATCTCTCAAAGGAAATGCCAAAGCCCTTTCGACCGTCACGGCCATCATCGACGGCACGGGATCCGTTGGTGTGTATGGCCAGGGGATGCTGGGTGTCCCGGTCCCCTCTCGTGTGTGAACAGGGGCTAACGTGGCTCATGTGCCCTCGCAGGTGCTGCGCTGGGGCCGCTGCTCGCGGGGCTCATCTCTCCCATGGGCTGGAACAATGTCTTTTACATGTTGATAGCAGCCGATGTCCTGGCTTGTCTGGTAGGTCTCTCCTTGGTAGGACTCCTTTCTCTACCCTGGGGATTCATGGGCTCCCTTTTAGCTGCCTGCTCACTGGTGGAGGGCAGATGGTTCTCAGAAGACATCCCGGCACAGGGCAAACTGCAAAGGCCTGTATCGACTCCAAACCTCTGCTTTCACTCGGCTTTTCCCAGCAACGTCCTCCTCGCACCGGTTTAGTTCATGTGATCTTTGCTAGGAAGAGCTGTAGAATGGATCTCGTGGTGATGGCAATACTCATGCCAAGGCTGGAGGCTGTAGTGCCACCAGCCTTGCAGTGATCCTCCACCCTTCCTCTTGCAGCTCCTTGCTCGTGTGGTGGTCAAAGAGGCCCGTGGCTGGTGCGGCTCCATGGCGAGGCAGAGAGGGTACGTAGTTACCTCCCCGGGGCGGCCTCCAGCCCCACGGTGCCGCAGCACGGTGTCGGTGCTGCTCCAGAAAGATGTTTGTTATCCCTTGCTGTCGCTGCTGCATCTTCGCGTGGGCATCGCGAGGCCGTCTGCCCGATGTCTCGCTCCCGTGGCCACAGAGACATTTCCACCTCGAGCCAAGGCAGCAGCTGGGGGATTTTAGCCATCTGCACCTCAAAAAACACTTGGGGTGCTAAACGCAGCGTCCTTGTGTCTTTGTAGCTCTAGTGTGCAGCTGACAGAGTCAGTGATGGATGGGAAGTAGCTCGGTGTAAGTATCTTCACCTGAGCCCTGAGGATTAAACACAAAACAAGCCTGATTCATTGTGATTCCGAGTTTCACTTTGCAGGCTCAGCCTAGAAATAGCCACTCCCCGAGTCGTTTAGGGCCGAGATCAAGATGTGGGAATCGAAAGATCAAATTGCCATGGCCGGGGAGGAGTGCGGGATGGTGGGGGGGTGGGAGGAAGCGGGGAGAGGGGGATGTGGCTGGGCAGTGCATCCTTGTCTCCGGCTGACTTAGGAGATGTTGGCCCAGATGCCCAATCGATTGGGATTGATTAATGCACTTGAAACCACTGAATTTATAGGCTTTGCCCACCTGTGCTACTGAACTTGATTACACGCAGCCAGGGCTCGCTAATCAAATCTGTAGGCGAATCACTGCAGCGAGTGTATAAATAATCTCCAAATCAGCACTGGCCTGGCTCTGATTGCCACCAACATCCCCGTGGGACATCCAGAGGAAGGGGCCACAGCCGGTGCTGGCAGTGGGGCTGCCAGACCCCGACCCCCTGCGAACATTTCGTCCCTTATGTCTTGTGTTTGCAGGTGACAGACCAATAGTCTGGGCCTCGCGCTGCGGTAAGTGCGGCCCAAGTCTCCCTCTCCGGCTGCCGGTGGAGGGCTGTCAGGCTCTGCTCTCTTGTGCCGGGGCTGGTTAGGGTGAGGACTGTCCTGGAGGGGTTGACAAATTCCAGCTGGTTTCTGCTGGGCTCAGTTTGTGGAAACACTGCAAGGTCTTGAGGGCTTTGGGGAGTGTCTCTGGAGCAGCTTGCACAGAAGAGGCACAAACGCTGTAGGATTTTTTGGGGACATTTCAGCTTTGGCCAGAGACAAAACAGTGGCTGGATCTCCTCCTTGCGCCTGCTTCTCCTCCTCGCGGTGCACGTGGGGCTGGGCTTTCCCGGCAGAGCTGTTTTCCCTTTCCATCTGTGGCAGCATCGCAGTGCCCACCATCGATGCCAACCCCTGCGGGACGCTGCCCTCCGCGCTCAGCCGCTGCTCGCTTCTCTCCCCGCAGGTTTAAGGAGTTTTGACGCGCCCCCTGCGAGCCGCCCCGAGCCCAGAGGGACGAGAGAGGCTGGGGCACACCGGGAGCGCGGGTGTCTCGGCAAAGCTGCGGCCCAGCCTCGGGCACGGCCCCGCGGGCTCGCTGCCACCACGGGTTTGCTTCCAACGGAGGCGGGGGCGAGGAGCAGTCAAAGGGCCCTGGCCAAGCGGTTTTCTGGGTCAATTCTTCACCATCGGCCTTTTTATTAATAAAAACGTGCAAAACCTGCGTGGCCGCTCCGTGCCATGTCCTGACGGGGCTCAGCCAAGTCTGCGGATACTTCGGGGCAGCGATCACACCCCTCTTCTTGCTTTCCTTGTTTCTGTGCTTGCCCCATCCAGATGCTTGGTATTCCAGGGTCTGGATCAGGAGGTTGATGCCAAATCACTTTAGGCACTGCCTCACCAGCAAAGCGCTGCTCATTCTACACAGAGAACATCGCTGGGCTGAGCCTAGATTAAGCTGGGTTTCCTCCTCGACTCATCCCGCTGCAAAAAAAGCCCAAACCCAATGTTTTTCCTGATTATTAATATTCCGAAATCATCCCATTTAGCTCCGAAAGAAGAACACGCACCGACCCCCGCACCACGGAGAACAGTTCACACACTGCGGCTGCTCTCGGTCCAGTGCGGGCAGCTGATGATCTTCGTTAGACGCTTCCTAATTAGGAGGGGCCCCAGGAGATGGAGGCGGTGCCGCTGGCTGCCAGCCCTGCAGGCTCCCCGGGCAGGGATGGGGCTCAGAGGCCCCCACGGCGTCACCTGACTGGAGCCAGGGCCAGCTGTGCAGCCAGCTGTGTGCCCGGGGGGGGCGACTTTGATGTGCTCGGAGCTGGGGCGCTTGGAAGCCACGGGATGTGTCCGCAGTCCCCCGGGATGTGTCTGCAGTCCCCTGGGACGTGTTTGCAGTCCCCTGGGATGTGTTTGCAGCCCCTAGGATGTGTCTGCAGTCCCCCGGGAAGTGTCTGCAGTCCCCCGGGATGTGTCCGCAGTCCCCTCGCCACCCGGGGACCGTGCCTGGGCAGGCTCTGGCTCTCTGTCCAGGGCAGAGCAGCGCCCGGTGCCAGGGGCTGCGTGAATGCCCGGGATAAGTTGGAATTCTAATTGACTTCACCTCCTTGGATCTCGACCCGAGGAGAAAACATCTGGGCCTGAGGTGATTTTATTAAGTGCTGATTTCATCAGCAAAAGGGAAAACAGGGGGGTGGGGGTGGGGAGAGGAGGAAATTTGCTAGCCAGTTGGACCAGCTCCCTGTAAACCTCTGAAGGCGATGGAGGGGCACAGGGTACAGGCAGCTTGGAGAGTGGCAGCTGCAGATTTGAGGTGGCCAGACAGTGAAGGCTTTTGATCCCCTCCACTCTGAGTGGTGATGTTCAAAGGGCCTTGGAAACTTGCTGGTTGCCTGGGAAAAAAAGCAGGAAAAATGGTGGAGCGGGCAGAGACAAACAAAATCCCCAATTGCCCTTTTATCCCAGGAAAATATCAACCCTGGTGGAGCCGTAGGGAGAGGTGTCACGCCAGGGTCTGTCCCCAGCCGGGCCGAAGGGCTGGCCCTGCGGCGTCCCCAGGCCGCTGGCTCGTGGCACACGTGGCCTCTGAGGGCACAAGGACCTCGCTGCGGGCACAGGTCCGTGAGCTGGGCTGAGAATGGCTCAGTCAGGGCACGTGTGATGGAGCTTGCACACTGCTTAATGACCATTCTCTTGTGGAGGGGAGGCCTCAAAATACATTTTCAAGCAAAAACTCCCATAAGTCCTGACACACATGGGGGCTTATTGCAACAGCAAGTTGGTTTGGGGATTTTTTTCCCCCCTTTTCTTCCTTTTTTTTTTTGCTTTTCCCCCCTCCTGCTTGTTCTTTCAGCTGCTTACGATTTTTCCGGGACAAATTTAGGCCTGGGCCGTGTCCCACTTATGTTTGGAAAGTCTGAACAGCCTTGGCTGTGCTGCCAGGAGTGAGGAGAAAGGGCACACAGCCCATGGCAGTTTTAAACTTGAAATAAAAAGAGCCGAATGCCAAAGAAAACTCCAGATCTCACTGAGCTTTGGAATTGAAGGGTGAGCGGGAAGGCAGAGAGGGGATCCCCTGGGTTTGCCTTAGCCAAAAAAATTGTTTAAATGGAGCTGAGCTCCTCTGGGAGGAGTCTGGAAGACAACTTGCCTTGTTCCTCCTATGCTGGATAAGGGGCCACTGCTTCTCCTCTGCCATGAGCCCCTCGGACTGCGAGCCCTGAGAGCAGGGACACGTGTCCACCTCTGTCCTGTGGTGGGACAGATCCCACCTGAAAGGGGCTCTTTAGGTTTGGGAAATGCAGCGCTTGGGTTTTTCCATAGGTGACCCCACCACAGCAACGCCCTTCTCCAGGAGGCAGACTGGGAAGAGGTCGCACAGATTTTGGAGGAATGCCGCTGGTCTGCTGGGAAGGGGAAGAGGTGGCTGGGGCACGGGCTGTAATTACCTATGCAAGGAGCAGCTGGCAAAGGCTGAAGGGCTTTTTAATTAGCAGCCAAAGGCAAATCAGGATCCAACAGCAGGGAAGCTGAAGTCAGCAAAGTCAAGGTGGAAATCTGAGGGCAGTTTTTCCAGTGAGGGTAATTAAGTGCCAGCAGAGAGCAGCGTGAGACATGAGGAACTGCCGTCATTCAAGGACCTTAAATCAAGGAGAGGAGTTTCCCCTGCAGACACTCGTGCTCCCTCCGTCTCTGCTTTGGCGCTGCTCCCTGCCCGGCCTCAGGCAGGAGGGAGCAGCTGCCCTCAGGCTGGCGAGCCTGGCACAAGCTGGGCACCGGCATCCCGGTGCAGGGGCATCCCTGCTCACTTCTAACCAGCCAGGCAGAGAATTTAGGGGGGGAAAAGGGCCGGTTTTCCACCTGACCTGCAAGCAGCCGGCCTGCCCCCATCCTGGCACACACGGTATCTTTTAGCACAACAGCTTTCTTGCACTTTCAGCACGATTTTCTGCCTGCACGGGGCTCGCACCTCGGGACACGGCAGATCTGGTCCTGCCATCCTGCAGGAGGAAGGCTGGATCAGTTTGGGCTGGAGCAGGGCTCCTTGGCTGTAACATCCTCCGAGGTCCCAAAACCCTCACCGGCAACTGAGAGGTTGGGGTTTAAGACAAACCTGCTCTCCTGTGGCACGTTAATTCCAAAATAAAGGATCAGGCTGCTAGATGGAGGCGGATGTGCTGGTGAGAGGTTATCCTCCAGGAGCTGGAGGTTTGGGATGGGGATGGAAGCAAAAAATCACCATTTGGGGCTGGTTGGGAAGCAGCTCTGGCTCATACCAATTCCTTGACGTGGTCTTTCCTTTCCCAAAAATAAACAGGAATCGTTTGGAAAGCCCCTGTGTGGGGAGGAGCAGAACTCCCCAGAATAAATAAATACACAGAGAGCCCGGGTTGAGTTCATCC
Source organism: Cnemophilus loriae (assembly GCA_013397755.1). Taxonomy (NCBI): domain Eukaryota; kingdom Metazoa; phylum Chordata; class Aves; order Passeriformes; family Corvidae; genus Cnemophilus; species Cnemophilus loriae. The sequence goes on from VZTF01001311.1 coordinate 1,404,522, forward strand.
AGCTGGTTGTTCCCCACTGCCAAGGGTTGCGAAGGATGAGGATGAAGCTCCAAATGTCCTGGTGGGGGTGAGAGCACGTGAAGCTCTTTCCCCAGTTAATGGGATTTTTGGGAAAGTGCTGAAGTGGCCTCCTCGAGCAGGAGCTACCTTGTCTCTCTTGCAGCATGGCTTTCTGCTCTCCCCGAAATAACTCCTGCACTATCAGCCTTTGAACTCATTTTAGTCACAAACGGTTTAAGGGGACAGAAACACTTGGGTTTAATTACAGTGCAAAATGGGGAGAAATTTCACGTTTCCACTTTTAGGGTTGGGTTTTTAGTGCCCCAGCTGCTTTTGCCGTGGTTTCCCTCCCCTTTGTTGGACTGAAGCCCTGGTGAAACACCACCATGGCCTCATTGAGGCTCCCCAAATCGTGCCACAAATGCAGGGATAGAGACGTGGTAGGCACAGAGCTGGAGCTGCCAGACAAACTCCGTGTTCATAAATGTTATTGAGATGATGAATTAAACATGAATTTTGTTTCGGGCGTAACATCAAAATCACCAAGAGACCCCAACGCGCTCGTGTTGCATAAACGCTCGGCATTTCCTCAACGTGCCCGTTCAGCTCCCTTGGACACGGGCGTGGGGACAGGAGGGGATGGAGCATGGCTGCACTTTGGAAAGCAGAGATGCCTCTTCTCTGCTTTTTTTGGGACTGTTCTTACATTTTTTAGCTGACTGAGTCAGTGCTCTGGGGTGCCAGGGCATTTTCTGCTGGGGAAGCATCACCTCCACGCCCACTGGCTCTGCCTGATCAATCTTCCATGTCCTGAAAGCCCTGCTTGGTGACTGACAGCTGTCAGGACAGGGCTGGAAAAAGCCAGTCAGTTCTTTAATTTGCTGTCTTCAGTTCAAAATGAAAAAAAAAAAAATCTCTAAAATGGGGAAAAAATTAAAAATCTAAGTTTCTGCCCTCAAGTTTTTGGCTGTGTTGACCCTGACCACTGCTCAGGGCTGTCTCACTGGCTGTGACCTCACTGCAGTACTCGCTGCCTGCTCAGCTGTGGAAGGCTGAGCAGCTCCATCCCTGTGGGGCTGGAGAACACGAGCCAGAACAGAACTCACCTCACCCAACGACCTGGGCACCTGTGGGGACCTCTCCCCAGCACAGCAGGGAGGGTAAAGGCTTCTTCCCTGCTACGGAACAGCCCCAGGATGCTCCAGGCCACCACAATGCTTTTCTCCTGCAATTCAAGCACCTTCTGAGATTTCAAGCAAGAACACGAGCTGCTGCCACTGAGGGCACAGAGCAGCAGTGGCTGTGCAGGCAGTCTGTGCCACTGCTGCCCACAGGTTCATCTCAGCACGGGCTGATGGCTCGGCTCTGCTTCAGGACCGTTCCCCTGGCTTCCCCCAAAAACAGGGACAAAAACGGGATTCAGCCCCATCGCTGCTCCTGCAAAACACAGAGAGTGTTTTCTCCCCTAAGAGGGGACAGGGAAGGTGTTGGAGTCGACAGCAGCTTCAGCAGGGTCTGTGCTAGAATCAAGCCCTGGTTTGAAGTTTTAGGGTAGCAGCAACAGTGAGCCTTTGGCAGCATCCAGGGTGACACCTCAGGGCCCCTCACAGGCAGGGAACACTCCGGTATCAGCAAGGGGCTTTTCCATGGCTGGCAGGACTGCTCAGCACAGAGGGGTCGGACACAGCCTCTCCCTCACTCCCAGGGAGGGCAGCTTTCCATCTGCTGTTCTGGCATAACTTTGAATGTTATTCACTCCCCACTCCAAACCCCCTGATTTCCAGTCCAAGGGACCATCCCAAACAATCCACAGCCACACACTGATGTTTGTTTGGTTTTTTTTCCCTCAAACCCCCATGTCTGGCCCAGAAAAAGGCAGTTCTCATGGGCACTGTCACCACAGCGTGGCCAAATGTGACATCCCTGTGGAATAAACAAAGCCTGAGTCAGGGATTTCCCAAAGAGTTTTATTAAACCACAGTGAAAAAGGAGCAGTAACAAACCATCTCTTGTGGGTAACAATAACAAACCATCTCGGTTCAGTTCAGTGCACTGCATCAGGAGCAGCACCAAGTGCCTGGATCTCAGCTCTCCTGTAAATGAGAGCAGGATTCAGAGGTTCACACACCTTTGCAGGTGCAGAGGCTTGAACCCCCTGGGGAGGAAGGGCTCGTGCTCAGACCAAACTTTGCTTTTTAAGCAAAGCAAAGACTCCACTTGCTTCGCTGGCTCTTTCTGAGCTCAGAAAAAACATCAAGGTCACCTCCAGAACAGTCTCCTGGTGTCTCTTTCTGGTTTATTCCCATGAAATCAGGATTTCGTCTTTGCAGGGATTGCTGTCTCTAGCTGCTGTGGAGCGGCTTGGCATACACAGGCTCCATGAGGTGGTAAATCAGGAACAGGAACAGGCACCCAAGGAAGACCAGGCTCATCACAGCCAGGAGGACGAAGCGGCCAATGAGGAAGGTGTCCACAATCTGCAGGGAGGAGAAACACAAAGATCCCGGCACGTCACAGCCCTGCTCTGCTCCAGGAGCCTGGAGGGAGCACACCACGTCCTGGAAAACAGAACCTCTAGGGCTCCCCCAGGTTTCTCTCCTTGCTTTTCATCCCCGGCACGTGCACCCTCTGTGGGACGCACAGCGCGCGACAAACGAGAACGAGAATCCCTGCAAAAAGCTCCTGGGAATGTTAGTGCGGAGCAGCACAGCACTGAGCACAGGGAAGAGCCGTGAGTCAAGCCCTGAAGCAGCTCCCACAAACCTCCAGCCCTGATTCCCTTTCAGAAGGGAGATAGCGAGGAAAGGAAAAAAAGAAAAAACAATTAAAAAAAAAAGCTCTGGTAGGTAGGCAAGACACAAAGAGAAGCCCCCGGCGAGGAGGCTGTTCACGAATCCCCTCTCTGCTCCCCAGACCCCCAGAGCTGCGCTCAGCCCCGCCTCAGCTTTATCCATCGCAGTAGCTCAGCCCCGGTGCTGCTGCAGAGGGTCTCTGGTGAGCGCACCGCCGGCTCCTTCTGCACGTTTCACTTTTTAATTAGCCAATTAGCAGAGTTTTGGTGCAGAGAGCCCAGGTCATGTATTATTGATAGGCAGGGCAGGTCCAGTCCAATTGAAGATCCGTAAAAAAAAATAAGCTTTCCAATTCCATTTGCCTCCCAGGCAACAAACACGCGCTGGGCTGCCCTTCATCTCACTCCTGACCTTCACACGAGCAGGTCAGATGCGACACAGAGAGAAGAAAAGAACCTTACAAGTATCTTTTAGTAGGGATTTACACAGAACAAGAACCAGAAGAGCAATAATTAACACGTATTAATAATAGAACAGAGGAAACGGCACCTGAAAGGCCACAAAAGTTTGTGTATTCAAAGCCCAAAGAGCTGTGGGAGAGCCCGAGGTGGCAGCTCAGACAGCCTGATCCAAAAAGTGGGGGAGATCCCCGTGCCTGACAATGCAGATGGCTTCATGCTCGAGCACGGCAAGAACCTAAAGAGAGCTAAAGAGCTGTTATTGGGCTTTAATCAGAAAACAGAGCCGGGGGAGAAGTGAAAGGCTGCAGAACTGGAAAGAAAACAACAAGGAAAGGGAATGGCAGAGAGGGGCAGAGGCTGCTGGAGCTGGGAGGGACCAAAGCGGGAGAGCAATCCCTGCCCGGAGCCCCGGGGGACGGGAGGAGGGGAGCCAAACCCCGCGGGTCAGGCGGAACAGCGTGTAAAGCAGCAATTTAGTCAGAGAAATTCATAGTTACCGGCTCCACGGGCGACACAGCCTGTGCCAGCGGGAGCCTGCCGCAGGAGGAGCCGCAGAGACCGAAAATGCAGCACGGGGCAACCCCCGGGCACCGGGGATGCGGCCGGGGCTGTCTCCGAGGTAAAACCCCACTCCCGGGGCCCCAGGGCACCCTCGCGGCCCAGCCCCGGGGTAAAGAACCACTCCCAGGGCTTCAGGACGGCCGCTGGGGCCCAGCCGTGCGTCAAAGACCCACCCGGGGCCATTCCCGAGGAAAAGGCCCGTGCCCGGGGCCTCAGGGCAGGGGCACCGGTCTGCAGGGCCCACCCCCGCGGCCTCACGGCACCCCTGGAGCGCCCCGGGCCCAGCCCCGGGGCACCGCCCCTCCGCCCCCGGCACCGCCCGGCCCCTCCTGCCCGGGCTCACCTCCTCGGCGCCGGCCGGGGCCGGACCCTCGCCCTCCCGGGGGAACAGCAGCAGCGCGGCCGTGAGCGCGGCGGCTCCGAGCGCCA
>VZTF01001314.1:0-90821 GCA_013397755.1 Cnemophilus loriae
TTAAGAGTGAGTTTCGTTTCTCATAAAAATTTTCTTGGATAACCCATTGCTTAACTATATGAGAACTCTATACTTTAGGCAATGTGTATGTACACATACACAAAAATTGCCTTAAAAGGCTACTGAACCGGAGTGTGTTTCAAGATACGTATCAAAGCGTCAGCAATGACAGACCCTAAGCTGCTGTTAATCACAAGTGTCACTTGTACCAGCCAACTGTGTTATTTTATTATTTCTGAATTCTAACGATGTTCACCTCTTCTTTCACACAGTGCTTCTGTGCAGTACTGCCTTTATGATTTCACATTTCTGAAGGCATTAACATTCTTTGGGGAATGTGAATCAAACAACAAATTCTCTTTGTGCGCATTCATTTCTTGTGCTTCTATTTCAGCTCATTCGTATCAGAACAAAGCCTAAGAAAGGATATCTAGAAAGGGCAATTTCCCAACAGTGATTACAGTATGGGAAAATTTCTCTCATTGCGAGGCTGCCTGGAAAATTTTGAAGGTTGTTTCTGCTAGGAACACCTATATTCCCCAAAAATGCTTAGAGATGGCACTATGGACTTCTCAACAAATAATAATAAAATAATAATAATAATAATAATAATAATAATCTCCACCCCACTGCATTTTAGTGAAACATCAAATGTAGAATATTGTTTGCTAAGCCTTAATAATTACTATCTTGTAATCATTATGTTATTCTATAAATATGCAGTATTCTCTTAAAAGAAAACAAAATTGCTTTATGCTGTGGTTCCAAAAACTAGTAGCCTGAGGGGTGTTTTCCTGTTTATTTACGATAGCTCAAACTAGAGAATTGATATATTTGTCTCATGTATAAACATTATGATTATTTTGCTAGGGCAGAATTATTCCTATAAGCCACCTTATCTAGTTTCCCATTCCTTCCTCCATCTTATTCTTGGGTTTATTGTGAGATTGTTAGTTTATTGCAGATCTTTTTAGAAGTTCTGTTGAATGTTTATTTCTCTATGTGACTCCTCATTCATTTCTTATTCTGCTTCTGAAACTTAATTAGCTCTGTAATACTCCTGCTGCTTCCTTCTGCCACTCATAGGCCAGTTTTAAATGAAAATGGGTGCACTGTAATGAGTTTGTTGGTAATTTTATATGAGTTTCTCTTTCACAGTGCTAAGTCATTGCGTCATTTCAGTCTGTGGGTCATTTAATGACATCACAGGGACAGTAGATTTTACTCTTTTTTCTGTCAGCACTGTATAATATTTGCACTCTTTTGGGTGTGCATGGATGAAGAAAAGCAAGTTCTAGACTTGTTCTGTCCCTTTCCAAGGGATGGCAGTGGATGGACACCAGGGCTCCCAGGAGGGACCAGGAAGGAACCCTCTTTCTGAAATTAGGCAAGCCTGAAGTTAGTTGTCTCCTTTGCCTCTCCCAAATCAAGGGGCTAAACTTGATGTTCACACCTCCAGCTTTCACTGGTCCACAAGAATGGCTACAGGATATGACAGCTCTGTCAGTGGCAGATTTTTTTTTTAATCACATTTTTGGGATTTTAAAAAAATGAACAAATATTTTCCAGTAAATTTTCTTCCCCCAAACCAGTATAGATGGAACAGTGAGTGATAGATTTGGTCAGTATTTAGACTACAAATCTATTTTGTAAAGTTAGCATTGCTATGACATAAAAAAAGATCTTCCAGGCAATGCTTGGGTTCCTGCTACCCAGCTCCTCCCGGCTGGGGCAGCCAGGTCCCAGCAACCCAGCGCCCAGCAGCCCTGCTCGGATGTAAGGCAGAGGACATCTTCAGATGCACCATCTGATACAAACATGTGGCCAGCCCAAGGTCACTGGCCATTTGCCAGTGTAAACCTGAGCTGGGGAAGTCTTGGGCTTCCCTGCTGCGGTTGCAATTAAAGAGCAGCACTGGGTCCAGATCTCTCCTGTCTAACAAGTGTGTGGGTGTCAGATCTGCTCTGGCAGAGGCCTTTGTATTTTATTCCCTTACACCCTGGACTTTCTTCAATGAGAGTGAGAAACATCATATTGGAATTTCATTTTGAGTGACATAATGTGGTCCACACACATATTAATTGTGCCACAGACTGAAGGCTTCATGTCCAAGTGAACAATCCTTTAAAGCATTTGGCAGCAATAACAAGTACCTCAAGGTTATGCCCTATCTCTTTTTTCTCTTTATGTCATCTGTAACAACTGTGGACTCTGACATTTAGTTAATTAAATTTGCCCACACTATCTGACTTGGTTGTGCAATCCCTCTTGAGGATGTAATTTTTGAAGGTAGTAAGCAAGAAGGATGGTTAACCTTGATGAGTCGTTTTGCCATTGTAGTGTGTTATTCAAGCAAAAGTTTAGGATCTTTCATCTATTGCATAAATAATAAATCTCAAGACAGTACATAGACATGAAATATTTAAAGAATAGCATAACATCTTTCAGGACAGATATCAGAACAAAATGAAATAATCACACAATTGCTGCTGTTCTATAGCTACGAGTCTCTACCTCATGTAAATTTCTCATGGTAAGTGGTGTTTCTCAGCTAACTGTAGTTAGGATGATTCCCGTAAAATCTGTCTGAAATGGCTTTTACTGTCTCTGATGCTTTATATTTCAATGTGGATGTGAAAAGTTGCTTTTGAGATTTTATTCTGATATAGTATTGGTGTTACATTTTTAGTATTGATATGGTCCAGAGCTGGATCTGTATCTTTACGCAATTGACTCATGTCTGATATTGATAGCATTACTTGGAGGTAGTCCTACTTTGGTCTAACCTTGATGGTAGCCTTTGATTCCCAGAGCTGCCATTCAGGAATCCTGCAGACACCCTCTAGTCTGTCTCTGGGCATCTCTGGATGGCAGGCTTGGTGTGCTATCTGAGTTGTGGGGGTGTATGAGGCATACATGCACTGAAGATGAGCCTCCAGTTGAGCTCCCAAGCTTGTCTCTGCGGTGAGACTGAGGTGATTTTGGCCATGGAGTCAGATCTGACAGACAAAACAGAAAAAGATTTTGAAGTGATTTTTGTATTACCTCAGTGTACACTTTGGATCATTACTGAGGTTGTATAGATTCTTTTTTTGCCGTAAAATAGTAATATATTGATATAATAATAATAAGAACAATAATAATATTAATAGATGCCAGAAATCACACTACGTATTTCTCATAATATGATAATATTACAAATTCATTTCAGGGAGCAGAAATTCTGTATGATTTAAGCCTCCAGAATATCCCTCACTAAAACTTTTGGTGTACAGAACGAACTCATTCATGGCACTAGCAGTTAGTGGTAGGTAATTTTGACTTGTTGTTTACTCTTAGCACTCTCAAAGAACCGTGGTTTGATATTCAGTTTCACCTCATGGGAAGGCAGCGATGTCATGGCATGGTTGGTAATTTATCAATGTCTTTATGGATAGAGAGTGAAACATAGGGTCAGATTTGTCCCAGCCTAACATGAAGTGCAGCACATCTGAAGGCACTGGGAAGCGACTGTAAATCAGGTGATATTTGGCCCCTGAAAGCTGGCTGTAAAATCAGATGCAGATGATAAGATGTAAGTCACACCACTCTGTAAATTTAAAGCCAACCTAGGAGAATTTTCCTCTAATCAGTGGGTGCCAGCTAAATGTATGCAGGCAAGCAGTCATTCTAAGTCTGAGATTAGGCAGATTGATACCAGCTGTCTGACAAATCTCTAGCACTAGATAAGACTGGAGGTGGAGTGGAAAGAATTATAAATTGCATGCATCCATTAATGCACTCATTTAAACATGCAATTTAAATGCTAATTGATGTTAATTCAGCCCAGCACTAGTGTTCAGCTGTTAGTCATATACTGTAACCTGGCTGAAGGAGTAGCAGTAAGGGGCTTGGCAGGGTAGTATAGATAAACTCAGGGATCAATTCAATGTATGGCATGTTGTTTTCACTTTATTTATTATAATAATAATAATAATAATAATAATAACAATAATAATAATAATAATAATAATAATTACCACTAGCTGAATACAGGCAAGAAAATGAATTGTGACCATTCTGCCACTGCATGCTGACCACTCATTTAATGAATGACATTTTCCATCTTTTATATTGCCTGAAATCATTCTGTGTCTGAAAAGATCTAGACATTCTTTATTAAAATACTTCAGCTTAATGACAGAAACAGCTAAGAAGTCCCAAGGAAAGTGAAATTTTTTATTTTGATCTTAATGGAACGCTCTTTAAAATTTTACCTTGTTTTATTTTAGTCTTTCAGGTGAGGGAAAAAAGATCAGTTCATATATATTGCTATGCTGAAAATATATGTGTTAGTCATGACACTGAAAATCAGTTCTTTACTAAGATGTCTATATTAAACTAAACTCCTTGTATTAACTTAGAGTGAAAATTTCACTCTGATTATATTTTTCAAGTGCATCTGCAATCACATGGTAAATTTAATAAATACTCTAGATGTTTAGTGAAATGTTGTTAATCCACCTGCCGCTGTTCAGTTCCTGTTACTCAAAAAGCTATTAATAGCAAAAAAAGATGGCAAAATGTAAATGTTTGTGGCTGATAAATAGTAAATTTTCTAGGCTAACTTGCTTTTAGTGATCAGTTTGGCCTGCTTTCTTGTTAATATAAGAGGTTAAACGCAATGATGGAGGTGGTAGGGTTTTTATTAAGCAGCCAGAGTGCAGATCTGGCTCATGATGTGTGTTAATATCATCTCCATACGCCATAAACCTGCTGGGTCAAATTCTGGGCTTTCTGCCAGGTGCTGTGCTCAGTTACGCTGCTGTGAACCTGTGGCGGGGATGTAGTTTCAGGGGTGAAACAAGGGGCAAAAGATTGCCCGGTTTGCTGAAGCCTTATAAAAACTGGAAGTGATGGAAGGCCCAATTCTTTGCTGTTTGCACCTAGGAAAAGTAATTGTAAAATGCTAACAGATTGACTGCTGCAGTTTGGTCATTTGAAACAGTGATGTAGAGCTGCTGTCGGGAGGATGCAAGTGCTGCAGTGTGTAACTCCCCATGAAGGGCTTGATTTGAGCCCATCCTGTGCACAGACTCTTAGCTGCTCAAGTGACTTTTAATAAGGACACAATTCACGTAAAGCTGAAGATTTTAAAAAAATGACAAAGCAGCCTCCGATAGAACTTTGTGTGGGAACGATTCTGGGATTTAAGGATTGCTATATATAGGCCCATTGCAGAGGAAATTTGAGATGGGGAACTGGCAGGCAGAAGGAACAGACAACACACCAGAATGGCATAACTGTGTATTTATCCAAAATTATATCTTTAATTCATCATCTGCATTTGAAAGATTGTGGTCTTTGCAACTTGTTTGCTATGATACAGGGATGTTATAGATCAGGTATCTCACTCAGAAACTGTTTTAATACTGAATAACAGTATAATTTCAAATGATTTTTTAAGGTATATTGCTGAGATCATTTTTTAATTTTATTTTTTTTTCCTCCAGGAAGGTTGAGAGGAATGGTAAGTTGGGGGGGATTTGTTCGAAGGTGAAGGGGATATGAGATTTTAAATTGCTTGGCTTATTGGTAGTGGTTTATCTTAAATTGTGCTGCTGCACTGTATTTTTAAATTATGTCGAGGGCACCTAGACCGTATGGAATGAAAGGAAAATAATGATTTAAGAGTGTATCTATCTATTTCAAGAACATTCGCACAATGTGTCAGCAGAACCACATGGTTTACAGTATCCAAGAGAGATGATAGGTCTAAAATAACCAGTTTGAAGTGATGGTTAAAGCTGTCACATGTGTCTACAGTTGGGACCCTAAATCCAGCTCCAAAAGCTCGTGAAAGGAATGTCTAGTTCTTGCTGCTTTGTGACTACTCAGCACCTCTAGTGCTATTCTGATATTAAAAAAGGATTTCAGTGATAGTGAAGGTTTTGTCAGGAAGTAAAACATTTGGCTTTGTAATGCATTGGGAAATATATGTGCTCCAACCTGGAGTTACTGGTTGTTTCGTCATAATACTCTTGTAAGTTTTTCTCAACAATAGGAGTTAACAAAAATTTGATAACTACTAAGATTTCCTATATAAAAAGGAAAGGTTTCAAACAAGCTTTCATAACTGATTCTTGAGAATATGAATCTCGATTGGACGCTGTAATAGGTGTCTTCACTTGTTTTAATTAACGCGTGAGTCTCAGTAGATCTGCAGTACTTACAGGCTCTCTTGGTAGTAAGCTGGTACATAAAATGACTCCTGCTACTTTCCGTCCTTAAACCAGTGGATTTTTCAGATGCATTTCTTTATGCAGGTTAATAGAAAATGTTTTCTGAAATCTGTATAGAATTAAATGCCTTGCTCTATCTGAGCTTACTCTTTCAGTGAGAGAGATATATATTCACTCAACGAACTCTACTAAACGTGTCTCGCAGCAGTAGTGAAATGGCTCTCTGTGTCATAGCTCCCACAGAGAGGAGCTCCACGGTAGTCATTAGTAGTACAGGAAACATCAAAGGTGGCAACTGAGACCTGAGCCTTCCCTGCAAGAGGAAATCAAAGCCCAGTGGCTCTACCACTGCTGGCTATTTCAACAAAAAGCAGGCAGCTTTAAAAATGATCAGTAGGCATGGAAATGGTGGGGTAAGTGGTACTGAACCAGCTACGTAGAAGACATAATTTCTGACCCAGGAGTCAGGCAATGAGTTTGACCTGTATGGGAATGTGGTTTGCTCCAGTTTTTTTTTCCCTATGATTTTCTTGGGGATCTTCAACTGTAGGAAAATAGGGAGAATAATGCAAATAAAATTGAAATCTCAAATGCAGGTGCGAGTGCTCAGAGCCATAGGTGCAGAATGGTGAAATTAGCTGCTGTGAAACCAAAAAACTGCTTTCCTTGTAACATTGTGCATCAGCAATCTTCCATTCCTAATCCTGTCTGGAAGACACAGTATCTGCTGCAGACTCTTCCTCCTAAGCAAGTTCTTTGCTACTATCAATAGCTGCTGGACTCAGCGGGTGAAAGATGACACACTCTGTGGAAGTTGACACACCTACATCAGTCTCATTCTTGCAGAACTTTGCTAAAACCCTCTGGATTTCTGTGGGGAATCTGCATACTTTTTATAATACTGAAAACTGTAGTGGAAAACCTAAAAAAGGCCAAAAAATGTTCTAAGGAGAAGCTCGGAAGAAGCTGATAGAGACTGAGGGTAGTCTCTTTCATGGGTCAGGGGAATAACAGGACTGATTTGTTTTCCAGGAGAAAGGCTGAGATTTTAGATAGAGGGAAGTGGTTCTCTTTGTGGCTCTTGACTCTCCAGAGACAACAGAATTTTCAGTGACACAAAATAAATTGTTTTAATTTCCTAAAGACTATTTCAAGTTCTCTTGTGGCAGGAAATACTATAAAGTTCTTCCCTGAGGAAGATGTTTTTAACCCTGCAGGCCTATCACCAATACAGAGCTTTACTCAGTCAGCTACAAAAGCTTTCAGTTAAGCAGAAAGTACTGTACAGTCAGTAAGTGGAAGGAAAAATAGAAAGCTGAGTTTTGAAAGCGGAAAAGACAAGTAAGTGTTCTCACGAAACAGGAGTGAAATGGAGAGCCAATTGTCTAGAATTGCACTTTGGGCATCCTCACCTCCAAGAACAATGCAGGGAAGCAAAAGGCTTTTAGCACTCCTGGGAGAGATCACGTCACACATTACACAGCACAGTTCCTGCGATCTATGTTATGGTAGGATCTAGAGCACAGAGAGATTTTTTCTGGTGTGTGGTGCCACAGGCTGGGACATTTTACACGGTGTAGGGTTGGGTCAGCCCAGAGCTGGGAGCTGGGGGAAACAAGCTCTTGTGAAAGACCAGGGAGACAGAGGTTCTCTCCTCGAGGTCCAAGTTCAGTGGAAGTGCGACGTGGCTGCTCAACAGAGGCTTGCTCCTTTAAGAGGCAGTGTTTCCTGATTCCTGATGAGCTCCTTCCAACAGGCTCGGGTTCTTACATTCAAGAAACAGACAGCCTTGAATGCCACCTGGAAATGGTAATAGTTTGCTGCTTGCCATAAAACATCAGGTAAACTGCCACAGGGGAAATTGGGCATCTAATGCACAGTGGACAACACTGCCTGGGGCATCAGTGCCCTCAACACAATGATAAACTCACACGTCATTGAAAATGGGCACTGGAAAACAGGCAGTAAGAAACAAAGACCCAGAACCACTAAGCAGGTGCCCAGCTGCCGAGGAATTTAAAGCTGTGTAAGACTTACCAAAGATTTTATTAGTGTCTCACTCTTGTGTCAAAAGCAGAACCCAGCTTTCAAGCCCTAAATTGGAGCATGAAGTCCAGCTCCATGTATTGCTAATACATGCTCCTTGGTGGCATATTCAGAGAATTCTCCTGAGCTGAACTTTTAAACAAATCTTTTGGCACAGCTTTCCACAGGCTCCATATTTTTTGTGAAAATATTAAGTAAGATAAAACAAAAAGTCAATTTTCTTAGCAACTGGCGTGTTTCAGAAATTATTATAATAAGACACTGAATGGTTCCTAAAATGTAGTTTTCTCCTACCTGAAAGCCAAAGCTAACAGCAGATAATAAGAGCCAAATATGTCTTATTGTTATCTGTCTCAGTAAAAGCTGTTCCATTTGCCCTCCAATCATTTTTTAATCAAACTTTAGGGAAAATTGCACATATCTGGATTCATTGAAACAGGCTGTAATGTTTTGCTAATTGTGTCGCATATAACACAGCAGGCCAATCTTTTGAAAGGAATAACAGGTGAGTAATCACTCTGTCTGAATTCTGCTAAATAAATGTAATCCCTAAATCTTAGTATCTTGCACAGGTGTTAAGCCTCTTTCTGGGCCGCACTCTCATCTATGCTACTCACCAGCATAAAAGAAACAAATGTATTCTTCTTTTCTTGCTATGAACTTTATTTTCAGGCAGACCAACTTCCTGCCAGTAGTGAACAGCATTTTATACAAAAAAACCTTACTTTTCATGCTATGGATTATTGAAAATGTCCATACCACTTGTGCGTGCTCAAGATCTAGAAACTGAGAAACGCAAATTTGCAGTTCAATGCCATTTGTGTTTTAGAGCATGAGCAAGGAATACCTGAGGTGATACCCACGGTAAATTAAAGTTTAGAAAGGCAGAAGTTTGGGATGCTGGTCCTGAACTGCCTGGCTTTTTGTCTTTGTATCTGTGAGTGGAGTTAGGGCACTGCAGAAGTAGGGCCATTCAGCACTGGACTTAGTTAAGGAGTGTCTGCCAGCAGAGTTCAACGCGTTGCAGTCTGGCCTTGCCTTTACTCTTCAATAAATATCTGGTTTCCCTTAAGCGAGCCCGACAACCACCTTTCTGCTGCCATATTGGCTTTGGTGGATTTTGCCTCAGTACTCTTGTCCTCACAAAAGTTAGTTCTACTCTTTGTTTGCTTCTCCTGCTCTGTTTCCTAGTTCCTTGCATTGCTGAGTTACTGGGGTGCATCCTGGCTGCAGAGAAAGGCAATGATGTCCCACTTCATTTGCTGGCCAAAAGCTGCTTGAGCAGCTCTTGCTGACACCAGTGCTAAAATCGCACATCTGGTGGTTCACATTGCTCTGCCACCCAGCTGAGCGGACAGTCTTTGGGAAATAAACAGCCTGTGAAGTGCTATCAAGTTTGCATTTCTGTCTCTTCTCAGCTGTTTCCCTCCCACCCCTCCCCACCTTCGCTCGCCTTCCCATCTTGCTTCTGGCTCTATCCACAAGCCTAAATCCAAGAAGGATCAGAACAGTATTAAAGTTTCTTAGTTTCTCTTAAAAGTGCATTATCAGTCTGCTGAAGGGGATGTGGTAAAACAGCAAGGGACTGAAGACTATGTGGTGGTGAGTTTAAGTGGGGAATCAGGGGATTAGCAGTGAATAGGAACAAAGGAGTTTGAAAAGGAGAAAAATGCTGGGAATGAGCTTCAGGGGAAAGAAATCAGCCAGATGAGTGCCGTGTTGTGAGGGAAGGTGCCATTAGCCAGAGGATATAAACTTAGGAAAAAAAATGTATGAAAATAAAGAAGATCAAACTGGTTTGATAGGAAATAGAAATATGGTAAAAGGAAACCTATAGTAGTAACAGGAATAATTATAAGAGTAGTTCAAATATGCAGATCAAAACAAAGACACAAAAGTGAAAAAGATTACACAGGTAATAAATATTTAGTATAGCTATACAGTGAAGCAGACAGTTTCTATGTGGATACATCACAGGGAATGTAAGGGAAAAAGAATGGTGTTACAAAAGAGGAAGGAAAAAAAGAAGCAGATAAAACATTTGTATTTACAGGAGACACCCTAGAAGACTTGATTTTACATACTCTACTATGTATTTAAATAGTCTTTGACACTGGGAAAAAAAGGCAACAGTAGTTTGTAGGTCTTACAAATAAAATTCAACACATAGTTAACGCTGAAATACTGCAGTGAAGATTCGTGTTAGAAAATAATTTTCAGATGTAAGGAGGAGATGTTGAGCAGGACTTTCCCTCCTGAGTCAGCTTCTGCACAAGGTATTTAGAAGGAAGCATAGATGGCTTTAAAACTAATTTTTATGTCTCTTTTGACATTTAATTGAAGCAATTTCTTATGTAACAGTTTGATTTCTCCATCATACAATCCTTATTAAAGTTTAAGCAGAGCAATTTGAAATGTCAAGATAATAAACCATGAAAAATAGAAATAAATATGCAGCATCTCAGGTTTTATTACAGACTTACATGACGATATGCCTTAGAAAAAATAGTATGAATGACTATTGAGAGAAGGATGTGGGGGCTGATAATCAGATATGGAGCAGCTTGCTGATTTGAAAGGGAGATAAACGTCTAAGCACTACTAGAAAGCATTAACCAAAAACTTACCGTGTTCTGAACATTTCACTGATGAGTTTAAGCAGTTTGTACGTGAACAGAGATGCTCCAGCTGACTGGAGCGCATTTCACAGTGTGTGAGGGAGTAGGTGAGTGCGGGGAGTATGGAGAGTACAGCTTCTCAAAAAGAAGGGTGTTGGTTGGTGTCTATCAGCTAGAGACTACTAAGTTTTTCGCCTTTAAATTCACTAAAGAAGCAAAGACAATAAATGGCTATTCTCAATGTTATCTAACTAAAACTTCTATAAACTTAACCATGCCCTTGAAAACATGTGAGAAATTAAAAGTGTTATTTCCTTGTTAGGATTCTACCTTATGTAACTTAGATGATAGTGGTTGATTTTGATTTAAAATTACTACTGAAAATAGACAAGAAAAAAAGGTTGAAAAAAATGTTATCTTTTAAAGTACATACACAAATTACATGTAGTATGCCAATACCCTTCTCATCGCAGCTCTTGTAATCAAAAACTTCACCCTGCATTTCCCAGAGGTGTTCCACCTACCTGTCGAAATTCTACTCTGCTTGCCACATGGCTCCAAGAAGAGTTTAAACCTATTTGGTTCCAGAGCCACTGGATCTTCTCCCATTCTGTGTATACCTATGCCATGACAGTTTCTTGGAAACAGGTACATGACATCGTTGGTTGGAGGTAATATATTGGAGAAAAGATGGAGCTTCCTACCTTGCTTTCATCCCTTAGGATGCTTGCTTGTATCACTGTGGCCTTTCTAAGCCCTTCAAAAGTAAAAGAGGGAAAGTATCCTCTGCTGAAAAGATTGTGTAATTAAGCTTATAACCAGAAAACTCATTTGCAATTAGTAAAATTCAGTGTAGATATGTAATTAACAAAATAAGGCTAAGCTTATGAATTTCTCGCCTGCTTGACTTTTGGTAATACGTAGAGGTTGGTCCAAATCACAGAGTCACATTGAATTAGAAGTATTAGAAGAAGCTCTCAGCTAAAGATTAGGCATCTGGCTGTAAACTCATATATGGAGATCAGGCAATACAGATTAGAAAGCAATTAGCTTATCCTAAAATATGTGCTTTTATCTGCTTACTGAATAACTCTATCGACTCTGTTTGTGCTGACCAGGACCTTGTAGCTCTCTGGTGCCATTTGAGATGCATTTCATGTCATGCCACAGAAGTCTGCAATGGTCCCTCCCATCCCCACCTCCCTCAGGCACTGTAGATGCCACCAATCACCTATGTCTAGTCAGCAACTGAATCAAGAAATTGAGGCACTGCACAGTTAAATCTGTGTTACTGCAACCTGAGTCTGCACTTTAGTCAGTAATGGGACCCATCTCTGTTTATCAGTGCATCACCACTGCAGAAGCAGCTGTCCAGTGCATTCAGTGGTTTCCAGTTATATTTTGTGTTCATGAAAGTAAATTCAGTGTGTTTATCAAGGACATTTCTTCTTCTGGATCAGAAGGCAGTAATTTCATAGCAAAAGAGAACAAAAAGCAAAAACAATTAGAATTCTCCCAGGAGGAGATGTGAGGATTTAAGGCAACAGAGAGTGTAGCAGAAGAACAAATGGGTGTTAATTGGCTGATTTTAATATTAGCTTGAAAATGAGAAGCTTTGTTATTGCAAAGTCAGGAGGGCCTGGAAAAACCTAATTGAAATGCTGGGAACACAGTATGATTTAAGGTGGGCCTTGATATATTTAGGGAAGACATTCTCTGGGATCAGCAATCCTATATCCAGAGTCTACACCACCTCCTTGAAAGCTTTGCTTGCGGCCATTTCCTTGCAGATATACTAGCAATGAGCCTGGGAGCTTGCTGTCAGATATGAAGATGTTAAAGAACAAACCAAAGAACAAACCATGCAGGCAATTCCCATTGTCCCCAAACAGTTGTTATTTATCCCAGCTGATTCAAGGGCTACAGTGGAGTGGGTGAGCACTTGAGACAGATCAGACAGCTGGCAAGCTGGGTAAAGAAAACACATCTTAAAGCATGAGGTGTGAAAGCTACTACAAACAGTAAAAGAAAAGAGGCTTTTTTGTGGATGGTTTCATGTAGATTACAGGATTGGCAGGGTGTCACAATAGAAGGCTATCATTGTCACTCTACATTTTATTTACCAAGTAAAATAATTAGTCTACTATGACACAAGTGGGTAAAGACTATGTTGTTATAATAAAAATTGATCCATATTTTCAGTATTAAATAGAACAAAATTTGTTGAATTTTACATGGAATTTCTACTGGTGAAATCAGCTGAGCCATGGGCCTGAGTCTATATCAATATTAACTCATATGGCAAGAGTCCATGTCTCAAGAAACTGTGAAATGATGCACGCCAATATGACAATTAGTGCACTCAACTAGATAAATCACATGGAATAGGATATGTGAAAAGAAATAAAACAGTGCAATAACATCTTCTTCCATCTAGAGACAAAAAAATAAACACAAGCAGATTAATTCTTCTAAATCTCAGTTTCACCTCTTCACATGCTCACTATCAAATGGCTCCCTGACTATGGTACAAGCTGTCCATAGTAATTTACAATGCTTAAAATCCTCCCATGTTTAATCCATTTTATATAGCCATTCAAATATGTGGTATCATTACCTAATAAAGATGATGTGGAAGCATACTGGTCATATTTATCCTATTTCCCTAGCACTCTCATTTCTTTATGCCCACTATTTACTTTGGGTATTCATTTATGAGTTTGCAGAGATATTAAGACATTTTTTTCCTTCCATAAATAAGGGAGGGACAAGAAAAAAGAAACCCACTGGTTAAAATTTTAAAAATTGTTATTTTGCATCTAAGGATGAAGTCCTTGAAGCAGACGTTCTGCCTATGTGGAAATGGTTAAAAATAAGTTGTTGTGTGATAATAATTAGTAATGTATAGAATAAAAATAGCATTGATAATTAGCATTCAATTAGCATTTATCTTTCAGTTTAATCTGTCCTATGGCTCTTCAGTTTATATGTCACTGGCTTATTACAAGAAAATTCAAACTTTTTTTCTAGAATGACTAAAACCCTTGATGAGCTCATTATTGGTATGCTGAAGTCATTATCATTTAATATTGTCTCATTTTCTTCCTGTTCTCCTCTACCTGAGGCAAACTGATAAACAAGTAAAAGAAAATGTCTTATTACATAGTCTTTCATTAAACTGTGAAATTTTTTGCTATGGAAATTGTGGAAATTATAGTTTTGCCTGAATTGAGAAAGACATAAACTCGTAACTGTAGGGTTATTAAGCACAATGGATTGTGACATCTAATCAAATGACATCTGAGCCAATCATCTTAATACCCTTCACAACTGATGGAGAGAAATAGGCCAGTGAGGGTTCAATTCATCTCCTCCTAAAATAAATGTCTGAAATAGGTCAGGAGAAAAGCAGTGTGCGAAGACAGCCTGGGGTGGGTACCTCAGGTAGAGAACTCTGTGGAGAGGTGATGCTGATCTCACCCTGCAGAGTACTCACAGAGAACCCCTGCAGAACTGGTAGTGCAAAATGGATGGACATACTGGTGAAATATCACCATATACCTGTATCCTTTTCATATTCCTCTCTCAGCATTCATTTTTTGGACACTGTTGGGTGCAGGATAACGGAACACACTGATCTCTCTCTGGGCAGAAACAGCAGCTGCACCGTCCCTCACAGTCTGCACACCAAGGATGGTTAACGTCTGGCTTTAGGGATGTCCAAACATAACAGTCATACCATATGACTGGCTGCAGTGCTTGTATTCTAGGTAATACCCACTTCTTGCTGAGGCTGGCACTAGTACCCAGAGGTGCACCTTCCCAGAACTTCCTGCAGCGGAGGGATACGACCCTGTAAGAGCTGTCCTTTCATGGTACTCCTGGCTCCCTCTGCTCCCAGTTTGCGCCTCAGGGCGTTTTGCACTTTGAAACACATGTTATGCTGCTGGTAGTGTAAAGAAGGCTGGCTAGTCCTGGCCTTCTGTGCCTTGTCTTCTGCTGGGATGGTGGGTGTGCTGGGACAGGAAATATCCTATTCCACCTGTGCACACTGTGATGCGTTACAACAGCCCTGCCCCATGATTTATCCATGCAATGGATGCCATATCAACACATTAGAAGCACGTGTTCCTCAGCAGCAGCATGTGAAGTAGGCCTTTGTGTGCTGGTTCTGCCCAAGCAGATACAGCAGTTTCATGAACATGAGGACAGCAGCAGACTGATGTGCTGTGGGCTTAGCTAGAAACAGAGTAGACCTTTGTTTATGAGATTTCCACCTCTAGTTTGAAAGATCTTACCTGCCACATAAAAACTCCACAAATAAATTTTAAATATTGTGAACCAGTTTCAGTTGACGTTCAGGACGATATTACTACAAAATAAAAGCAAATCCAGTTTTTCAGAAAGTTAGCTATTGATGCAAAATCATAACAAGCTACATGTTCATGTTTCAAATGTGCTTGTTTAAGTTAGATACAGTTGAATACATAAGCTTGAGTTTTTGTCTCATGTACCTTTATAGACCTTTGAGTCAAATATAAATCTAAGTGAATGTGTAGGGTCTTTGTCCTACAGACATCTTAACTGCATAGGATATTCCTTAGGTTATCTTTAACTAAGTATCATTGATGATCTTGCAAGCCTATTTTTTAAAACACAAGATTTTTAGCATTCATACACACTGAAAGATTTTTACCTGATGCAGTCAAAACACAAGGTGGACTTAGAAGTTAGTGCAAAGATACAGAATAGGTGAAAGCTATTTTATGTGAACATGAGAGGCAGGCTTTGGCAGTGGGAGAATATTTTAAGTCAAATGATGGAATAAGATGTGTATGTCTGTGTATGAGGGTGTGAGAACTGTGAGGAGAGACATAGGGAACTTGAAATTGTGTACATTTTGGAAAAAAATATTTTAGATAATAATTTATCTAATCTGAGACAAATGAAAGGCCAGTAGTTAAAGCAGTAACTACAAAAGAAACCTAATAAAAAAAGATAAGCAAGCAAACTGAGCAGAAAAATTCCAGGAGCTCTCACACACATGGATTCTCCAGTGGCTTGTTCTGAGTTTGACCGTTTGGTTGGTTTTGCTGGTTTCTACTTTCGTTGAAGTAGAAACATTAATTCAGTTTTGGTTTGTGTAAGGTGCTAGCTACATTTGGAAAGCCTTGAGAAATCACTCCACATAGCGCATCTTGTGCCAATTCACACAGGAGACAGCTTCATTGTGAAAGCTGTGAACTGATCTCTACACTTCTTTCATAAGAAATCTTATTCTCTTTCCCCACAATGACTGCCCATTCACTGTTCTGTGCTCACATAGAGAAGTTTTGGATTTTCTGCTTGACTACTTTTAATAGCTCCACACTAGCAGGATCTGGCCTGACAAAGTGAAAATGCATTGCACCAAGTATTTTAGCTCACTTGTGTTATAATCTCAGTGAATGAGATTAAAATTAAGTAGTTTGGCATTACTAGAGTAAAATTGTTTTTTTTCTTTCTTAAAACACTAGAACTCTGCCCATATAAGCAGAGGACATTTTGGTCCTGAAATATCTCCTACTGTTTTCCAGAGCTTATTTGGGATATGCTTCTTGTGTCTGAAAAAAATAATAAAAAGAAAAGGAGTGGCACACTTCTTCTGACGCCGCAGGAGGAGCAGGACATGAATCATCTCCTGAGAGTTATTTTTTTCCAAAGTCCTAATGTTCTGTGCATTTCCAACTGTCTTTTGCTTCCTATTTTCCAGGTGGAAAGAAAAATCATTGTATATACTCAGCTGTTACTTGAGAAAGCATAATTTATAAAATATTTTTTCATAAATTCTTTTCTGCAGAAACCTTTGGAATCTGCTCTACCCTCTTTTTTGTATTGCTGGAGGGTTATTTTGAAAAATAACTGGTTTTCATCTCCTTTTCCCTTGTATCAGTATTTCTAATTACTGTAAAATACTCTGAAGTTATCTTGTTGATGATTAAAATCATGCAACTATCCAAAGTTTAAAATATCAAGTCTACATATGCCATTTATTATGGTAGATTTTATTGTCATTTTTAGAGATAAACAGAAATCAATTTCAGTTGTCTGATATTCAGATGTTCCCTTGCTGTTCCCAAAAAACTTAGAAAATTAATATAATAAGGGTATGAATAGTAGTAATAAATAACAGTGAGCAAGTCAATTTTAGTCTCAAAATTATATCAAATCTCTAGTTAATTATATGGAGAAGATGCAATAATGGCTATGGGCAAAACTTGCTATTTTTATTTATGGATAGGTAACATAAGAACATTAAAAAATGCTACTTGTTCCAGAATCTATTTTTATTTTTGCCCTAAAACATTAAATGCAGGCTAGGAATTACTTGGTGCTTTACGACAGTTTTATAAAATTAAATATCTAATATGATAGGTAAGAAAGATAAATGGATGGATAAATGGATGTATGCTACACAGAGAATATATTTCTGCATAAAAATAAAATAATAGGTTAAGTACAAAGATTTTTATGTTCAATAATTGTGTTTTTATGCATTTCAGTTACATCTTTTCAATTCCTTCAAAAGCTAGAAATGTCTCCCACACCTTTCTGCACAAGACTGACAATATCCCAAATCTAGCTTCACTTGCTGATGTAAATCAAGCTTTTCCAAATCACACATGGCTTTAGACAAGTTCTCAGGCTTCTCTACTTTCCCTGTTCACCAAGGACACCTTCACAAGGGCATTTTGCCCTTCTTTGTCTCACAAGTATGAATCACAGAAATAATTTACTGCACTCAGAATGACGAGATTTTGAAACATATGGCACAAGGTGGCTTTGGTCCCTTCTCCACCCTCAAACGAGGTGAGACGTGTGTGCATGTGGTGCAAGGCAAGGACCCTGCTGCAGAAACTTGCTTTAACTGCAGAGTGGGAGGGAAACTCCATCTCCTTGCTGAACATACGAGATCTAGGCAATGCATCCACTCCTCTCTCTTCTATATTTTATACAACACTGTTAATATCCTGGGCCAAAAAGAGCCTACCAGAAACTAACTGCACCTTCAAGTCATAACACTGATTCTGTGTCTTCATCTTTGCAAGTCTTCCTATCTGGGCAAAGAGGCTAAAAGGAGCTTTAATTCCTTTGAGGAACAGCTGAAAATCATAAAAGAATATATACATATAGTAGTTTTGCTGTAAAGTAGAATAGTATGCAATTGAGATATTGCTATATATTATATTCGTGCCATCCCCAGTGATTTGAGGGGGAAGGTCACAATGCCCGAGTCTCCAGACATGGTCTCAACTTGAGCCAGACTGAGAGCAGCTTTCCTTATGCAGAGGGCTAAATCAGCACTTCTCCTCCTTTGGCACAGCCAGAAGTGTACAAAGGGACAGACTAAACTCTTATCTTTGTGTAGGAGAACAGTCCTGAAAACAAACTGAAAGTCAGCAAATCCTCTCTCTGTATTTATAGATAGCTGCTGTCATGCTACTTCTGTTTGACTCCAGCTTACAGGTAGAGATCTCACCTTCACCTGGCATCTGCAGGATTTGTCCTCTAGGACGGGGGCTTGCGATGCTCTTTGCTGGAAAAGCAAGCAGTGACCACAAATTCAGAGGTAAAATTTGATGTGGTAGAGTAAGCAGAGAGCATGATATTTTCTAGATGTCTTGTTGGGATGCTGGTGTTTGGCTGTTTAAACTGTTCCTATTTGCTCACAGAAGATATTTTTTTATTCTGGCAAACAAGTTGCCCAGCTCTGCACCAAACACCTCTAAGGTAGAGGCTACGAGTAGACAGGGGATTTCCTTGCAATTCTGCCTTTCCCCAGGTAATCAGTATCAAGCATGAAAAATAGGAAAGTTATCTTGCTTCTGCTCTTGATGCTGTCCTGGTTCCTGCCGACAGGGAAGAGAACGCCTTCCAACAAGTACAAATAATTTCCTGCACTGCTAGAAGTAGAGGAGTACAAAACCCAGGAGTACTGAGTATTCAGAACAGTAAAGAAGGAGTAGATGTCTCAAACTACTTCTCTCCAGTTCCTCACTGGAATTCTTGATGAATGGTTAGCTTTCTTCTGAGTTCCAGCTGTTCCACTGAGCCTTATGGAGATACGACAACACCACTTGATGTTTTATTTTCATGTAACCATTAAATGGCTCCTTTCCCCCCTCAGACTGAGAAATCCACTTCTTTTGTTCAAAATATGGAACATCTGTCTGAAAAGAAGTGTCGTACTTGCTTTCACAAAAGATGCCTCAGTTCTGATTGCAAGGGCACTTGTGTATGAATAAAATCACTCACGTACAAAAGTATTAACCAAATTCTTGTATACCATTTAAATGACTGTTTGATGGTGACGACTGATGATTGCTGTGCATTAATGCCTGAAGTTCTATCAGGCATAAAAGCAGTATTCTGTCTGGTAGATTAGGAACAGATTTTGGAGTCTACAGGCCAGATCCAGTGAGAGTACGTGAGGTCTTTTCACTGTCTTTAGCTTGTATTTTGTCCTGGGACTGAAATGGAATCTGTTTGCTTTGCACTACCCCCAGCCTCATGACGGGTGTAGTAGAGCAGTGTGTCCCATGACCATTTCTCCACATGATGAACTGCCTTTTTTGTCTTGTACACGTTGTTCTGAGGGCCATCTAGAGGAGGCTACATTTCTGGGGTTGTAGTAACATGCTGGTATGGAACCAAGTAAATAATAAATGCCTCAGAAAACACCTGGTCTGAGATAACCCATCAAGCTGATTTCATCTTCTCAGACATTAAATATCATTGGCATTGGTAAGATAATTTAACTATATTTATTAAACTTGTCTGTACTGTTAATCTGCAAACTGAAGAGAGGCTTGAGTGACTTCTACTTTCTAAAGTTAGTCTGGGGGATGTTACAGCAATGTAGATCCAATCCTTTTTATTTTATTCTTGGTGCAGTCTTAGCACTAAAGTGGAAAGATCCTGGAAGGATTGAAATAAATATCTGGCATTTATCACTTTGTGATGGGCTGATCCTGGCTGATGCCAGGTGCCCACCAAAGCCTCTTTATCAGTCTCCTCCTTAGACAGACAGGGGAGAGAAAATAATGAAAGACTCATCATAAGGACAGGGAAAAATCACTCATTAATTACCATCATAGGTAAACCAGACAACTTGGGGAAAATAGTTTAATTCATATCAAGCAAAGCAAAGTGGGATAATGAGAAATAAACACAAATCTTAAAACACTTTCCCCTCGCTCCTGCCTTCTTCCCAGGCTCAACTTCACTCATGATTTTCTCCACCTCTTCCCTCGCAGAGGCCACATAGGGCCAGGGAGTGGGGGTTGTGGTCAGCTCATCACACATTGTCTCTGCCCTTCCTTCTGCCTCAGCGGAAGGACTTCTCACACTTTTGCTCTGCTCCAGCGTGGGGATCCTCCCACTGGAGACAGCCCTTCATTAACTTCTCCAATGTGACTCTCAGCATGGTCTGCACTGTGGGCTGCAGGGGAACCTCTGCTCCAATGCCTGGAGTACCTCCCCTCCTCCTTCTGCACTGAGCCCAGTGTCTGCAGAATTGTTTCTCTTCGTTTCCTTCCTCCCTACTCCTGAATTCTCTACCCCAGGCATGTCTGCTGGTTTTAAGCTAGAATCTTAGATCCGTTTTTATTGAAAGTGTTCTGCACAAGTTTGTGGCTAAAATTGTCATCCAAAGGAACTATCATGTTTTTACAGTCTTGATGGATAAGAATAGTAAATCAGCAGTCTTTAGTCTATATAGATATTTCATATAGAAATTCTGTTTTCTCTAGTGCAGTGAGCTGCATTTAGTATGATGTAAAACATGAAGAGTCTTCTTCCTTAAAACGAATCTGTAGGCTACAGAGCTGTTTTCCCCGTGTATTTGAATTAAGTTGTGCCTCTAACCACTCTATATCTCTGTGAAGTCCCTTGACTGGGTCTTTTATTTCCCTTATGAAGGCTAAAAACGCCATGTTCTTTAATTCAGCGGGTTCTCTGAAGAAATGTGGTTTGAATTGATGAGATGTTGCAAAGCTGCTTAGTTCAAAATACAGACTAGATGGAAACCTCTTATGGTAAATGTAGTAACAAATTCTTTGAGTGAAATAAATGTTTCACTTTGGATAACTCAGTTAAGTTCTAATGACTACTGCCTACTGCTCTTCCAGCATGGCAGTATATTCAAATGGGAGAGGGCAGTCTAGATATTTGATGATAAATTACTGAGTGAGCCCTTTATAAGGGAATAATTTCATTCTTTTTATCAATGATTAAGTGTTTGAGCTTTATTTTATGTATATTTTACAGTGTTAATGAAACTTTACCTTATTAAACTGAGGGTGCTGTTAAGAGCTAATTCACCCGACCTAGACAAAGGTTTGGAAAAAGATTTAAAAAAATGTAATACACGTTTGCTAAATGCTCACCTTCTGCTTCAGGCTTCTCTCTGTTGCTTATTTTGATTGGCTGAACGAAACTGTTCCCTCAGAAGATAAACAGATGTGGGGCTTGACTTTTTCTTTTCTGCGAAATCCGTGGAAGAATGAATGACAGGACCCATCCTACAAGACACAAATGGCTACTCACTCCATTGGGATGTAACAGCCTGGGATCAAGGACTTCTTTTTTCTCGTTCAGCCTCTTCTGTTGCAGCTGCCTCATCTCCACTGTGTTCGCTGGGTGTCGCAGTCAGGGAGAGTCAGAGCGGGGACAGCATTTGGGAGGCTCTTTTTCTCTCTCTAAACCTCACTCTGGACATGCAAACGCTTTGGTGTGTCTCTTCTTTCAATAGACACGACAAATGACGATCACCTTTTTCTCTGCTTTATCATTTGGTTCTTACCTCTGCTCTCTACATTTTCTTATGCTTTCCTGGCTCTTCATTTTTTTTTGCAAACTGGTATTTAGCATAATCCTTCCCTGATCTTCTCTAGCTGTTTCTGTAAAAGGTCTTCATCTGGTGTTCATCGATACTATGACTGTCTAAGTAAGGGGGGCAGGTATTATCCAATGTTTTGAGAGCAAGCTATTTAAAGTTCCTGGCATTCCTTTGATGTCTATAAGCTTTCTGTCAGAACACAAACTAGGTAATCAGGTGTCCATTACCATGCTCGAAATTCTTGAATTTGTGTCACAAAATTAAGCTCTAAAATCTCATGTACATTTGATGAGAACTGCTCGTGTTCTTGTAAATCGCTTGTGGATGTACCAAACCCAGGACTTGACACACTAGTCTGTCTAAATCCTGTAGGTAACCTTGCTCTGCACAAAATGTAACAGAATAAACGTTTGGTGTGTTAATGAACAAAGAAAGAAAATTTAGAACTGGGTAAACACTGTAAAAGGAGTGGAGTAATCTGGAATTTATTTGGATCTAGGGTTTTAACGTAGGTTTATATAATCATACTTATAACAAAATAATAATAATTGCACTGTATCATATCATTAAAATGGATAATTTTAATGATGTATTGAGTTGAAACAGGTAATGAATGGCTTGCTGCTACTTTGTTATTTAGAAGATATTAATGTTATAATTCACACTTTAAAATAATTTGAAGATGAAATCAATAAAAAAGCAAGTATGCATTTTTATCCCTTTGGATTATCACATAATTTAGAAGAAAGTGGGACATGAAGAGGATAATCAGCAGAGCCAACATATTGTTTTAAAGCAGTCATGCACTTATAAATAAATAGAGAAGTTCATTCTGAAGTCTCTTCTGATGAAATTAACCCAGATGTCTGAGGCTTCTTTAATGGGAGATATTTATATTCTGTGGGCATTTATACTGTTAACTTCAATAGTGGGAAACCTCTTGAAAGACAAGTGGCTGTCAAACCCTGCTGTGAATCCCACAGTGACTTTTCTCAGAAAATTGTTTACTGTTAGTGGGATCCAAAACACAGAGATTTTCATGAAGACTGACAGATGCTATCATCTTTTGGTCACTGCTAAAACAGCAAGACCAATTCATTTCAGTAAAGAGAGTCAGGGGAGACATTTCCTCAGAAAATTATAATCTCCCGATGGAGGAGCAAGTTCACATACAGAGATATGGCTGGAGGCTGCTGTAAAACCCATGGCTGTTGCGTTGGTATTTAAATTATTTATGAGAATGGAAATGTTAACTTTTTATGTAAATAAAAAAGTTGAGAAGCACTTACAAAGCAAATGATGTCAATACTCCTGCTCTTCACCCATTACTTTTACTCTCAGAATGACTTTGTCAGTCTTTTGAATCAGTGGGAGTTTTGCCAATAACATTAGCAGTGGTTGGATCAGATCTATAAAGCTTTATAGTATGTTACACAGAATATGAGTTACGAAAAACCTATTGAAAGAGTTTTACTGTTTCTTTAGGAACAAATGAAAGCTTTCTTTAGGAACAAATGAAACACAAACCTTTTGAAATTGTGCACGTTGCTGTCTGAGGTTCACTGGCAGGTAGAGACCCTAAAATACATGATTTATGTTCACAGTTAGATACTTAGTCATTGAAATAAATGGATCTGTGTGCACAGTTTACTGGAAATTTAAAATATGCATGTAGGATTTGAGCAGCTCTAAAATGAACTGGCAAACCAGGATGTAATCCTTCCTTATTATGGCCTTTGCAGAATGTGATTTACTCATTTGCAGAAGAGTTGTAATGAGCAATTAATATTGTTAGGCCTGGAGATATAATAAAGCTCTGTAAAAGTGGTGGGCATAACATTTTAGTCCTCTTAGGGTGAATGAAAGAGCCAATAACTGATCCTCACTTTTGAAGTACGTGAAACAACACAACAGTGTCTTAAACCACGAACCTGCTCAGGAGCCCTGACTTCTGCCAGCTCTGAAGTGTGAATGCAAGTAAGGTGGCAAAGTGCTTAGATTGCAAAAGTTTTAGATTGCTATTTTTGTTTAGCACGGTGTAAGCAAGGAAACGTGCATGAAAACCAGAGACCCCAGCCACATCCAGAGGATGAATTTTGGCATGAACCTGAGAAGAAAAAGGTAGTTAGAGAGATACTAGTTTGGATGCTGATGGAAATTGGGTTTGCATTGCTGAGTAAAAAAAATATTTCTCTACTGTTTTCATTTTGCTTTTTTTTTTCCGCTAAGAAAAGCCTGATGTGAAGAAAATTTTGATCTTAATAGCAATGCTTCCTCTTTACAGACACATTCCGTAAAACTTATACTTTATTTTTTTGGTTCTCATATGGTAAAAGATTGGTGTTAATTATATCCTCGGAATGTGTCTGCCAAACCACCACAAAAATGAGAAGGGCCTGATTCCGGTCTTACGTTGTCTATTGTGCTTTATCCCTAATAATGTAAATACTCAATTTAGCTTCCTACTAATAGAGGGGAATCTCTCCCAGCTATCAGGATTTACTTGCCAGGAAAAAAATCAGTTCACTTACAGATCCAGTGGAGACCATTTATTTGATAAGGAAGAATCTCCTCCAAGGCTAAGAAACAATTTCCTCTGTCAATGCCAGCTTGAGAAAGCCCAGACTTTTCTCCTGGTTACCTCAGACAATTCTTAGACCCTAAATTGCATCATCCTTTGGCATGGTGCAAGTGCTTGTGTGGCTGTGTGGTTGCAGTTATAGTAGGACTCTAACAGATGAAAATTCCCCATTTTTGTTTTCTTAGCAGTTTTGCTGCTTATTAGGTTCTACTAACACAATTTTTAGGCTGACCTGAGCAGCTCTCCAGCAGCAAGTGGCGATTAGAGCCCACGGTGAAGCAGTGAATCCACTGATACACCTGCTAGGCTGTGCAGTTTCACCAGGGGTAGAAGGGATCCACTAAACAAAATCCTCTGCACTGAGCCATGTGTTTTGGAATGTGGGTAACTTAGGAAGAGTAACTGCCCTGAAAATCACTTTGGAAAGGATCTTATTTCTTTTCAGTCTGAACGTTGTCTGTTTTGCAAAGATAGAACATTGCAGTGTGGTTCATCATAGCTCACTGTTTGCAAGGCTCCTCTGACTGCTTTGAAGAGTGAAGGCAAGTAATTTTTCTCTGTGCTTGTCCATTAACCTACGCATGTACCATAATACAGAGACCTTGTATAGTAGGCTGTGTAAAATTGAGTGTCTGATTTGTGCCATTTGCTATGAAACATGTTACTGTTTCAAATTGGAACCTCAAATTCAGATAGAGTTGACCATCAATTATTCATGGAAAGGTTATCGCAGTTGCAGATGAACTTGGACTGTTGATGCACAGAACCTTCATTTGCCTTCCTGTATAGCATCTCTGAATCTAATGTGTCACCAAGCCTGATTCAGAGACATTCTATCTACTTTTGGGAGGTGCTGTACTTCAGTTAGGATGCTCAGGTACAGAGTTTATAAATCCTGGTGTAAATTTTCTTGGATGCAGGTATGTCACTTCTTTACCTGAGTAGATACAACCATAGTGTTTTGTTCTGGATCAGGCAGACAGAATAATCTCCGTTAGAATCACATCTGCTCTAAGGGCAAAAGTTCCCCCAACTCTCTTACCTTTCTTTTCTTCACTACAATAGTACTTCATAACTGAATTTTCATTTTCTCAGTGTTTTTGCACTTCTAACAATTTCACATGTCCTTGCTACCTCGGTCCCCAAGTATGAACTGCATGAATTCTTTTTTCTTGTTTGGAAAATAAGGGAAGACAAAGATGTTTATGATGTCTTGACTTTCATTTACACAGTGGGCACTACAATATGGTCTATAAAGACCAGAGTATTTTTGGAGTGCAGGTTTAGGTAGCTTCATTTATATCATTGATAGTCCTCTGCTTTATTCAATTCCTGAATGCATTTTAAGAAGATAAAGAGGTAAGAAAAGAAAAAAGATCCCCAAACTTCATTATGTATGTTATACTCATCACTAAGCAAAGAAATAATATTTCTACATATGATGCTAAAATAAAGAGTTGTCCTTTCAGGCTTAGCCATTTTAAGTGCCCTGGATAAATGCTGTATATTTCATCAATATATCTGTCTAAAATATCTTTATAAAAAGCAGAATTTATTTATTATTTTGACAAAAAGTCTATATCAATTAAGAAAGCAGAGACACAAAATATTTCTTGGAAAAAAACAACTGGTTGTCAATTTTTTTATGGTGTCTCAAAAGCTCAGGGTTATGCCCTGTGTCATCATCCTTTCCTAGGTTCAATAAAATAAGCAAGTGTCAAGAAACATTTTAAGGCAGTAAATACCAAGACAGTTAGGATAGGACAGAAGTTTCATTTATTAAATAAGTCATCCAAACAATTTAGGAAAAAAAGTGTTTTGAAGCCCAGTTGCCTGTCTGATTCTGAAAGAGTAGAAACTGAGGCTTTCTTTCTGTATTTCTGTATTTTCTTTAAAACCATTCTGCTTCCAGGAGACCAGATCTGCCCCTCTGTCTGCAGGTCCATCCACTCAGCTGTGAGGTCAGGAGGGCACAGCTCAAACCGATTTTACCAGACCTGGGAAAATGACTCGTCTGCAAGGAAACGTGTTCCTTTACACTAGGAGGAAGAACCATGAGCTGCCCATTGGTTGAAGTTTTCCCTATATGTGTGAACCACACAATCATAATCAAACCTTTAAATCCCTGGGAAATTACTCTGTATAATGAAAACCAGAAAGGGGATGAGAGGGTTAATGCAGACCCAGTCTGCCAGAACTGGATGAATAATTTATTCTTTGAATTTTTCTCGCTTTTCTTTCTGCAAATTACCTGCAAACAGTTTACTCTTTTCTTTCATTTAGTATTATTCAAAATTATTTGCTGAATAATTTCTGCAGTTAATTCCTGATCTGCATATCCTTCATGAGCAGTTCAATAGTAATTCCTGCTAGACATTCAGGCTGCCTCAGCTAATTACTGTGGGATATGCAAGCCACACTGTACCATAAGCCGAGCTGATCAAGTGTTTCTCAACACACTTTAAGACTGTTCCTCCTGGATGACAAAGACCTCCTCACACATGAAGAAGATTAATTTATTTAGATATTGAAATAAAATCCAGACTAGAAGCTTTAAAGGGAAAAAGTAGTAGAGGGATGAAAGCTAAAAATTTCTTGTGAGCTGTGATCAGATTGAAGGACAGACATAAAGTATTAGTATTCAATGGCCACCTCTAGAATAAAATCCATGGACCTACACTTCTATTTCAGTCCTCTTTTCTTGTGTTTAAACCATCCTCTGACCAGTCCTGAGAATATCCTGCCCTTGAGTCCCATTTGGTATTATTAAGTATAGGCCTTGCTATCCACAGCTAAGACAACCTTCAGGATTTTCTCTCTTGCACACTTTGTTGGTTTCTGTGGACGGCAGGGTTATCCTGCTGGCCACTCCCACATATGTCACTTGCAGCACCTGCTGGCTTGTTTAATTTCTCAGGTTCTGTCTCAAACTTGCCAATTCCTCCTTCATAGCTTCTGAGGTAAGGCTCACAGTAAATCCTAACAGTCTTTTATCTTCTCCTATCTTGCTATAAATCCTTTTTCTTTTGGGATAAACAAATTCAGACTTTCCTGGTAATACAAATTCAGAGTTTTGCTATGAGCATTGCTCCTGCAGCCTATCCCATTTCCTCCTTCCACTGGCTCTGCTTTCTGGACCATTAAGCACAAGTAATGGTCCTTCATGTCCTGCTTCTACTCTGACTATCATTTCTCAGTCATTTGGATGGACTGTGGTGCCAGCCTCCTTCAACAATTCTGATAAATCTTTGAAACAATATTCTCCATCTTCTTGTATTGTTTAATGCTGATTTCTTCTAAATCTAGGGAGGAGTTTCCTTTTATCACCCAAAAAACTGAGACTTCATCATCCTGCAAAACCATTCTTTATAGATATGTTATGATCGTTATCAATAATTTGAATAATTCTCCATCCTCATTCATTTTCTCTTACTAATACTCACTTGCTCTGTTTTATATTGAGAAACAAAACCGTGGGAGCCAGAGTCAACTGTTTGTTCTCTATTCAAACAGCATTCACATATTCCAAGCCCAGGACTGCTTGCTTGGAGTCAGAGAGGTGGGAAAAATATGGTTTTACTTACACAGAAGGCAAGCTGTTATTTAATTTAATTTTTAGTAATTTCTAAGGAGATATTGTGAAATTTTAATTGATACTACTTTGTCAATTAGGTAAGTTCAAGAGGATTCTAGACCCCACAAAAGTAAAGTGCAAGATTGAGTGTCTCAGTCAGCAGGTGAAAATACAAAAAAATCATTTTAAAAGTGATGACACACCTGTCTGGACTTCTCACAGTTGATTTCTGAATGAAATAAAACTAGCTTGGAAAAGGATTCAGGTCTCAAAATAAGAGCTGATTAGCAGTCTGATCTGGTGTTGAAATCCCCAGTTTCCTGTGTGTAATTGCCTTTCAAATGTTCAAATGCTGAAGGTTGAAAAGTAGCATGCTGTGCTCATAGAGATCAGTGTTTGCAATGAATATACTGATTCTCAAATTTTAACTTGGTATATTGCCATTTCACCCACATACAAAATTCATAATAAGAGCAAGACATAGGTTATTAAGTGTGACAGAACAATGTATATATTAATATTAATGAGACTGTATTTGCCTTGACCTCGCAGCCTTACAGCATTAATTGTATTTCAGATTCTTCGGTTTTCATATATATATGTATATAAGAAAGCTATGGGTGGTCACGCTTTTGCCACTCTTTAGATATTTATAGTCAAAATGTCCATAGCCAATTGAGAGAAATAGGAATTTTGTACAATTATCATAAAACACTGATTTTAAACTTTCAAATAAAGTGACTCACGTTTAGTCTTGCATGAGTGCAAAGGGAATACAGATATTTACCTTTAAAGAAATTTCCCCCTCTATCCTGCCTCTGATTAAAATATTGCCAAGTTTTGCAAAGTTCAATTTGTTTCCTTTTATGAGCTTCCATGTTTTTAAGTGTTCTCTATTTGTTACAGTGCCCTAAACATACAGCTATGAAATACCTGCAATAAAAGTGTTCATTTTACAGAATGAACAGAATTCTTGTCTTCTTTTGAAGAGACACAGCGTGACCATCTTTTAGCCTATAAAATTCAGAGGTTTTTTTCTCAAGAATCTCTGTTTGTACCTTGATTTTGTGCATTTTTTGCTTCTTTGGAAAGCCCTGACTGACTTTCATCACCTCCTGTGGAGACGATGTTATTGCTATGATTATTTGTTTTGCCTTCAGTGGCTCAAACACCGTGTACACAGCAGTCCAAAGACAGAATGTGCCAAGCTAGAGTCTGTTATGAATTTATATAGTCACCTAAGTCTGTTTATCTGCAGGATCATCAATTTAATAAAAAAACTTTAGCTAAGTCTTGGTTTTTGCTTCCAGCTTTCTGGACCATCAGATTACCAGTTTGTGTCTTTATAAATTAAAAAAATAGGAAATATTAATGGTTATGAATTTAAGTGATGTTTGGAACTCATTACTGTATTTCACAGTTAAAAATAACTTCTGAAGAATTTTATCCCTAAATTTTCATTGTAAGCTCACTCTGCTTTGAGATCTTCTATTCTGAGCTCTATTTTGAGATGTGAGAAATTAAGTAGTTATGGGTCAGACATAGAATTTTGGTCTCAGTCTTCACACAGTCCCATTCCATATTGCCTACTGCATCTCACCTTTGAGGATCACAAAATTAGGTTCTCAAGCCAGTTTGGTCATAAATCAGTGTGTTTTATCTGATTTACATTACAGATATTCTGAATTGCTAAATTATGGTATCAGCAAGATATTTAATAATATCTAATATTACTATAAATCTCATGTTACTCAAAGAGATCATTTACTTTGAAAATCTCGTACTGAACCTAGTTTTATTTCAAACCAATAATACACTCCTAAAGTCAAATTTTTGTAATTTAGAATTTATCTCTGGGTCCGGGAAAGCTGCTTACAAGAGGAAAAGAACATCTCCAGGAAGGTGAGGAGGCTGAAGCATGACAGCAGCTGACATGCAAAGAGCAGAAGAGGATTTAGGTAACAAGCTGAAGTGGACTGAAGGGAAGACCAAAGGAACTGGGATAGGGCTGCAGCCTGAAGTCAAAGAACAGCTAAAGCAGTGTGTCAAACACAGATGAAGGTGAGTACTTAGAAGTGCAAAGCATAAGCCACAATCTGAAGAAAACCAACCCTTTTTCCTGCAACTGGTTTTTGGCCCTAGTTCTAAGCAGTACTGAAGAGTTCTTGTGGATGAATACTTTGAAAATATAAAATACCTCTGTATAAGAGTTTGGCTGCCAATCTGAGATTCTCCAGGAAGGTAGGAGTTCGTGCTACCCATATGTGATGTAGGATATCACACATGCCTTTCTCATGAATCTTCTTTATCTGAC
The DNA here is from genome assembly GCA_013397755.1 of Cnemophilus loriae. Lineage (NCBI taxonomy): Eukaryota > Metazoa > Chordata > Aves > Passeriformes > Corvidae > Cnemophilus > Cnemophilus loriae. The sequence continues at coordinate 30,234 of VZTF01001314.1, forward strand.
AATTAAATATAATTAACCATTTGATACAATTTAACAAAAAAATGCCATATCTTCCAATACTTCTTCCCTTTTTTTTTTTTACAGTCATCCCATAGTCATAGATAGTAGATTGCCTAAGTATTTCTAAATTATTTTAGAGAGGTGATAAGGGATAAATGTTCAAGAATGGTTCCTCTATGCATGTTTGAGTGATTAAACTATATGCACTGAGCCATCAGTCCAACTCTACTAGTCACATTTTTTTTCTGTGCTACTACAGCAATGCTCTGTGTTACCCAGACACATCTATAAGATACTGTAGATTCTATAGAAATCTATAAGATTTTCATTTCACTTCCCAATATGCTAAACATGGAAATGACTTACAGTTTCTTTCTGAGGTGAGAAACCAGGTGGTGAAAGGGAAGAAATTCCCATCAGAAATGATCTTACCTTCTCTGCTCTTTGCTACAGCCTTGCATCAAGATCCTTATTATTTACATGGTGGCTAGCTATGGAAACAAAATGTTAAGAAATGCTTAGTCAGTTTGACATGCTACTTCATTTCACCACAACACTAATCTTTTTTACCCAGGAACTTTTTTTTTTTTTTTTAATAAAGCATTAGACTTCTTAACCTCAAAATTGTGTGTGGCCATCAATTGCCAGAAGGGGTCTTGAGGGAAACTGACAAATTACGAATGAGGTAAGGAAAGAAAACATTTGAAAACTCGTTAGTGCATCGCTTGAGGGTAAAAGAGGTATTGTAGAGAATATAAAAGAAGCATCCCATGTCCTAGCTTTTCCATTGTTTAGAGGAACATCGGCTCACTGCCGTGTCAATTTGACTACCATTATAGTGAGATGGCTTTTCCCAGTCTGGACAGGTATGGAAGTGTGAAGGTTTTCTTGTGTTACTCGAGGTGACTGGTATGTTTTCTGCACTTCAAATTATGGGGTTTTGTGGGTTTCAGAAGAAATAATAGGAACTGTTCCATAATTCTAGAATTTGCTTCCAATAATTGAAATTTTGGAGACTTGTCCATTTATTTTAACAGTATTGAGCCAAAATCAACCCTGAAGACAATGAAGCTACTGGGAAGGTTTCACTCAATTTTGCTGGGGGTAGGGAAGGGTCAGTCTTTTATATCTCAAACCGTCATACACCCCTCATCACTCTCTCCTTCCTATTAAATTGTGTGGAAAATCATAGAATAAATGAAGACTTGTCTAGTCTGGGATTTACATGCCATTTTTAGGCTGTAGACTTTCTGTTTGACCCAGACAAAAAAATAGGATTGTATGTCTTTCTCCTTTTCCCACTACTAAGTTAGGGATAGTTCTTCTCAGGGGTATAGAAATTCCTACAAATGGTTGTGAGATCCTTATAACCTTGCAGTGCTGAAAGCCATGGTAATGCCTAAGCAGAACGAGTTGAAATATCAGTATTATTGTACTCTTTCCATTCATGGGATTGTTTACATTTATTTTGCAGGTTTCAAAGTAATTATCATAGGAAAAATGTTTATTAGCTGTTTTCCAATATAAGTCTATAAGCCAAACGATGTAGAAATTTAGATGCTGGACACTGATGGAAAATTTAACTATTATCTTGCTGCTTAGATAACCACAGTTCTCATGATTTGATCAGCCCCATAGTATTATTGCATAAAATTTCGTAGTACTATTAGTTTAATGTTTCTGTTTTATGTATCTAATTTATTTCTTTCATAATTGATATGAGTTGTGCATATCTTGTGAAGTGCCGTGGGACGTGTAACATGAAAGGTTCTGTACAGGAACAACTGTTTTTCTTATTAGAGTGAACTGCCACACGACAGATTAAACATTCAATTAAACAGGAAATTTGCCCATGTAAAAAGCTCACAGAAAGGAGCTTAACAACGATCATTTTTACGAGGTACTAAAGTTTTTGGAATCAATTACTTTGAAAGTCCATCTACTTTGCTTACAGGTAAAATAATAATTTGGTTGTTTCAGAAAAGGGGGCCAAGTATTATTTACATAAAGCTCCATTGTAAAAATCTGGGTACTATTTCTTTCCAAGGTTTAAAATACTTTGGTGAGAGAAATGAAAATACTCATAAAAGGCAACCACAGTATGTTATAAACCACCTTTATGGTTCATTATAGATTTGGTTTAATGCTGTTGGATTAACACTAAAGGTTAATGTTTGCATAAAATATGCATGATTAGTTTAATACTCTGGAACTGTGATCAGGTTCTCTAATGTTATGAAAGGAAGTGACATGATACATGGTTAAGGCTGACACAAATAGAAGTGTGATATATTTCCAACAAAACTGGTCAAGGGTATTTTCAAAATCCTCCCTTATGTGATAACACTTCAAAGCCAATCTGTACCAATGGGAGATTCTGTGTTTAGCTCTCATAATTAAACTGTTTTCTGGCTGCATGAATTGCATGCATTTCTAATTTGCAGTGTAGGCAAAGTGCTTTGAGAATGATATGTTCACATTTTCTTCTGGCATTTTTTTGAGCCTTAGGTATTATGTGGAGTGTTTTTGTTTTAAACATTGATTATCTTTGTTATGCTTTATTGCCAGGAGAATGATAGTGTTTCTTATGCACAGACTTGGAAAACTCCATCTAACTGGCAGATTTCACATTGCTTGTGTAGAAGTATCTGCTCAAACTCTTCACTTACCAACAAATGATTTATAAATTTATGATTTACTTTTTCTATCTTGATCATGCCTCAGAGATAATTACAGTTAGGTGTTCTTTCATTCTGCCGGGGAAGAACAGTGTATTTAGCAGGTATTTGGATAAGTATCAGCCATAAATCTTGGATAGGCCATGAACTTTTGCTGCTGTTAAGGGTGTGGAGAGCAGACAATGAGAAAAGCCTACGGGCTCTCATCAGATAAGGAAACAACATACAGTAATCATCAGGACAAATGGACACAGCTGTATGGACATGTACATATAACGCATTGCTTTATATGATTATGCACTGCATAACTCTAGGGGCAGGTTTTGTTTGGTACACCTACGGGTATGGATATTCAACAGAGAAGAAGTTCTAGCAAGCCTGGACTTTTGTGCAACCTCTGAATGAATCGTGATTCATATCAAAACCTGTACTCACAATGATGACCCAGTAGTGATTAAAAAAAATTTTCCACAATTCCCCCCCTCTTTTTTGAGGCGGTTTGTTTGTTTGTTTGTTTTTGAAGTGTTTTGGTTGTTTGTTTGTTTTAACACAGATTATTTTAGACATCCAATTTGTACAACTGATAATGTGGCCACAAGAAGACATGGGTGGAAAAAATAGGCCATTCATGGGAGCAGTAGGGCAGTCAAGACTTTCCAAGGCCAGTGTCTCTGCTGTCTTTTGTGTAGTGTGCAACTATAGCCTTTAGTAGGATGGGTGACTGCTTCCATGCTTAAAAGTGAAGAGTTTGGTGTAAATGGGACATCAGAGTCGGGAGTAGAGTTCCTTCTTCAGGGCAGAGTTTTTTTCAAACTTTTATGTGTAGGCCTAATGGGGGCATGCTTCTTTGGGCATGGCAAAAGGCTGCATACCCCTGACATTATTGCCTGCCACAGGTCAGGAACCTATTTCAGAGAACTAGACTACCTGGTGAACTTATTTTGTAAGAAGTTGCAGGACTGCCTGTCAAGGACAGAATGGCACTCTTCACCCAGCTTTGATCTAGGAAATAATTGCAACATAATGGCTGCTTCCAAGAACAAAAAAAATCTTTATGAAGATAGCCTTATGTCACTTCATACTTGGAATTACAGCCTAGTAAATCGACATTTGGATAAGCAATAAGCCAAAATAAACAGTCTATAACTATGGACAGGTTTTTAATGGGCATTGCCATTGGTCTTGTTTATTCATTATGTATTTGTTTCGTAGCCACAGTCCCTAGAGACCAAGAAATTTAAAGACTGAATATTCATGTCTCCTTTTTACCTAGGCTTGGTTCTGTAAAAGTTCAAAAGTGCAAGAGCAAATTCACCGAAAATGGATTTTATGGAGATCTTGTTTTAGAGGTTCACTCATGTTCAGAATGAGTTCTTCAACTCAGAAATTGCTAATCTGTTCCGATTACCAAAATATGGAATACTGGAATCAAACATTTGTGCAGCATTTATTAATGCCTGTAAAATGCAGACAGCTTGTGGTGTATGAGCATTCATGTATTTTTGGGAGATGAGGTAACATTCTTTTGCTAAGTGATATCAATCTTAATGTAATTAGTTTTAACAGCATGTCCTTCATTATTTTTTTCTATTTTTACCATAGTTATCTTCATTTTCTCTACATTCAGCAATATCTCTTCATCTGTTAGACTGACAAGAACTTTCTCAAAGACAATCAATGCTAATGAACCGGAGACGTGTCTCAATCAATGTCTTTTTTCCCCCATCTTGATGGGAATCATATATAGAGGCTAATTTTGTACTAGGGTCCTTTTTTTTTCCTGCTTCCATTCTTGGCCTTGGAGGCATGGAAGGAAAGTGGTTTCAGCACTTATCAACTAGCTTTTTATCAGACTGACTGGGGGGCATTTGGTGACATGGTCGATCACTCCCAGGAGGCACAGTTTCAGCCAGAACAAGCTGACAAAGGTCACTGAAAAACAATTCACTCAGATTATGTTGGAACACACAAAGTCATATGGACCTAAATCACATGTCCGTGAAAGCTGGGCTACCGAGTTTAACTCTCCGTGATCTTACGTTTAAATATTGTTACATTCTGAGAACAGCAGCTGGTACGAGTCGCAGGTAGGCTTGAAAATTATTCCGCAAAGAGTCACTGAACTCACATAAATTGTATTTATATGAGAATTTCATGAGCTCAGCTGTTATTGTTGCCTGACTGCGAAGACTTAATTAACCAATGCATCACCTTACCTGAGACAGCAATGCAAAGTACCCTCCTATTAAGTTCAGTACACAGTATTTCAGATTGTTGAAAGGGACAAATGAAATATGCTGGACATGACAAAGTTTTAAGTGCTGAATTTTCTGCTGCAGTTTTTTGACTTGGAAAAAGCTACACATTTTACAAAATTCTACATCTCTCTTCATATTGTATTAGAAATAAATAATTCATAGTATGTTTGTTAAATAAAATCAGAGCTTTTATTAAATCAATGTAACGTTAACAATTTGGTTCCTGCTTGACCTTAATTTTATTTTATTGTTTGAAGATCTCTGGTGACTCACAGAGGTTGTAAATCAAGTGTCATTTTCAACTATGGCCACCCTTGTCCATGCTAAACATTTCATGGTATAGTTTCTTCATTTGCTGAACCAATTAATTGCACCATGAAGTTGAATAACCAGAAGGAGTCACAGACCAGAGGTGAGGCTGCCCCAGAGCCTGGGAGAGGTGACGTGATGGAACACAGTCTCTAGAAAGCATAACATCACCTCACAGGTCGATGGTAAAGGTCACATGAAACGGAAATGAAATCATGTTTACCAAGCGACCTTCAAACTATTGTTCTAACTATTCTTTTAGCAGGGGAAAGCCTTAAAAAAAAAGCCCAAACCCCAAAACAAATCCACCAGAAAAAAAAAAATCTTAGTTGGTAGGTGCATCTTAGGCCAACAGGAAGGCATTTAGAAGACTTTCAAAAGATAAAGATGTCACAGAAATAGGAAATGTCCATTTCTAGATGGAAATAGAAGACCATTAATAGCATAAAAAGAAGTTTTGTTGTTGCTTCTATTGTCTGTTTGCATGTAAATGGAACACATTACAGGAAGATTGTGCATTGCTTTCTGCTCTATTGGTAAGCAAAGGATATATGAATCAACATCTGCTAAGGATATAAATGTTTTTTCAATCAGCACAGTGATTTTCACTAAATAAAATCAAGCCCACAAAATATTTAAAGAGTTAACTGGGGGTGAACCTTAGTCTTCTCTCACTATTAATATTTCCTAAAGTACTGAGAAAGTTCAGAAAAATGAAAGAATGTGAATTTTTTGCTAGTATGAAAAGCAATTAGACGTGTCGAGCTGAGTGTTTGGAACAGGTTTGTTTTTTTTTTTTGACCTGAATGTCATGTCAAAAAAGAAGTGGAAAATTCATAGAAGATTTGGTAAGCAATAGTAGTATGTTGATTTAATTACTATAATTCAACACAGTTTTGTGTAAAAGGTCATGTTGTAAAAGCTTGTTGATGAAGCTGTAAGACTTTTAATTAAGTTCTGTCTGATAAGCTGGTACAGCTATGTTAATTCTATACAATAGCTAACAAAAATGTATGAAATGCAATAAATATTAATGTATAATGGTCTGGATATCTGATTATCTTCTCATGTAATTATGTCATGGAGAAAAGTATTTTCATTTTTGAAATAATTATCTGGAGATCTAATGAACATCTTTAATTTCAGTGTGGAAGAAATAAAACTAGGTGATAAAATCTGGGGATGAAGAATATTTTCAAGAAAAACAAATGCAATGAAGAATGCAAGCAGTTTGATCGATGCTCATTCAACAACTGAGCCTAGAGGATTTTAGTGTAGAAGGGGCCTAAAGTCACCTGGAGCGGGATTTTAACTGTGTTTATTGGCGCTCACATGGGAATTCTGTTCTAGAGATGCTCCCTCCTGAATATGGCCAATGGAGTCAGCAAGGTCTAGGAAATGTTTCCTCAGTGTGACAAGAGATGAGGATCAGTTTTCTTAGCAGAAGCACTTTTTGCTGCTTAAAATATCCTAAGGTGTAGGATACATCTGCCTTGTATGGGCTTTAACAATTGTTTAGCTTGTGGGTATCTCAATAGAAAACTTTGGGGTAGACCTGTGGGTATGTGTGCATTTGTGCACCAATTTTTTTTTTCATTTTTGAAAAAGTCTAGGAACGAGGTTGGTTAGAGCCTGGCCTAGGTTTAGCACTAGCCTTGACTAAGTCACTAGTGTCTTAATTTCCTAAGTGGGTGAGAAGGGGAAGGAAGTGAAATAAAAGATGAAAACAAAGCATAAAGGCTCAAAACTCATTCTAAGCTATTTTTTTTTTTTCAAAAAGCTTGAGGGTTGCTGAGAGTAAATGTTTGTGCAAGCTAGAAATGGAAACTGAGAGATCTACAAGGCAGTTTCAAAAAGAGAGCAGTCTCCAGAGTTCAGTAATGGTTGTTCAGTAGCAGGAAACCAGAGTGATGTTCAATGATCTCCTGAGGGTGGCCAAAAAAACAGGCGTGCTGAGCAGACTGTAACATCTTCTCAAGGAGTTTATGTAAAACAGACATATGTTTACACTGTTGGTTGTTTTGAAATGTCTTTTTTCCAGCATGTACTTTGTTCTCAGTGCTTAAATAAACAATGCTTTGGTTCAGAGAGGGCTCGTTTGTAGCTGAGTATCTCCAGTTGCTGACTCTCAAAGGAAAGAAGCCCCAGTGCCAACTCCAGCCACAGGTGATAAATAAACCAGTAGGCAAGAGAGTGTGACCCACCAGCAGGGGACCATGCAGCAGAAAACACCACAAACAAAATAGAAAGCAAAAGAGTGAAGATGCTGATAATTTAGATAGTTCTCTAGTCAGGGTAACTTTTTACAACGTGCTTCTAAGGCCCCGTGAGAAATCAACGTACATAACCTCCATATATAGATGTGAATGTAGATGCAAATTACCTTATAACTGAGTATGCAGCAAGTCAGATAATTTATTTTTCAGCTGAAATTATATATGGTTTTAATGTAAGAAACCATTTTGGGGAAACTGGGCATGTATTTAGACATGGTGCAGTTTTACTGTAAGTAATTTGAGCTGATTTACATTAAATATGATTTCTAGGCCAAGATCCTCAGAAATGCTATGTACACATAGATTGAAATGGAATCAGTTCCTAAAGTACATCAGCAGTATTTTGTACATTTTTATCTTGTAACAGAAGTGGTGGACTTAACACCGCACATATGTTCTTCACTTGCTGAAGAAATTAATTAATGTATTACACTTGTGTAATAAGTTTTGATGTTTTGCAGTTGTATTAAATAATTAGTCTCCTTGATGAGCCCTTTTTCCTGTTATGTCCTCTTTTTATTTCAATATTAATTTTGAGTAAAGGTGCCGGGGTCATTATGCTTAGAATGGGAGGTCAATAGCAAGTTGAAATAAAAATGAGCTTTGGGGAGAAAACAGAAAAATTAATTAGTTGGGGATGTCAGAGCCACCTTAGCATGCAAAAAGAGTGGAGCTGGTCAGCGAGAAAAAAATAATAATTGGCTTACATGATATGGACTGAAGATGCATTTAATTAGAGGAAGAATATCCTCTCTCATCTCTTGGGTACTCTAGGTCAGAACTTTCATTTTTATATTTTCAACTTACTTCAACTTATACATTTCACACCTTTGTTGGTTTCTTCCAGAAACAACTGTGATTTGCCAAGAGTTTCAAGATCTGATTAAAAGGAATTATCACAAAGTGCATTGAGGGAATAAGAAGTTGCTTAAAATAGATGTAAAGAATGTTCATAATTCAATTAAAAATTTCAGCTGATTTTTTAACTTCAGAAAATAAGATAGAGGTTTTAAGGATATTGCAGTAAACATTTCTTCTTACTTTCAGGCAATCACATCAGGCTACGTAAACCAAAAATATATCAAGTACCATTTAGCTTAGATGACTTTCTGATTATTAACAACAGAATTTGCATTCCTAAGAAAAGGCATAAAAGTACTGGAAGCTTCCATAATACTCCATTGCTACACTATAAAGTCTGCAAGTAATAAAATATCTCATTTTCCCAGTAAAATGTGGCTTATATTTCCCAACACAGCTACAGTGCAGGTATTGGGGTCAAAGATGATAAGATGTGGGACAGTGGTGACAAGAAAGAACATCGCCTCTCAATCACCGGACAGATTTCTGGCAAACATGTTTCTGAAAAAAATTAATTCAAAACAATGAAGGATGGCATTGAAATGTTTGCAGTTGAATGATATCTTCATCCATAATTCTTCAAGATGAAAAACAGAATAAACCAACCCTGACTACTCATCAAAGTGGAATTAAAGGAAAACACTTTTTTTGTGGCTTAGATAACCTACAGCCATTTTCACGTTCAAAGCAGTTTTTAAGCATCATCAGACAACTTTGCAAAGTGGATATGTGTTGTCTCTGTTTTCTAGATGAACTGGTCAGGAAACAAATCATTGACAAAACAGGAAGGAGCCAATGAACCCACAGATGAACTGATCAATCAGTGAGTACCCACAAAGCTCATCTCTGCAAAGGTGACATGACTCCTGGTTTTGGCTATCTTTGATAGTTATGCACCCTTTGGGTTAGACCAGTGTGTCAGTGAAGAATATCTGTCTGGAATCAAATCCTGGCATGGCGGTGGCAAGTATGCAGAGTGTTTAGCCATAATGAGGACTAATGGTTCCCTCCCACACTTTTTTACTTTGTTTTCTAGTTTTGAACTGTGGTTGCATGCTTAGCTGGCATTATTTGATTTCTTCCCAAATATTTAAAATAATGATTTCGGTTACTTAAGACAACCTGTTCCTAGGGTACTGTGTTATACTAGTATGTTCTCTCAGCTGTCAGTGACAGCACAGAATACTGGGTCATGACGGCTTAACATTCCGGAAACAAGTACCAATTCTTTTTGCAGTCAGACAACAGAGAAACTGCAAACATAAAGATCTGATCTTGTGTTCCCTCGTTGGTGCTGAACCCAGCTCCATGGTTTGACTGTCTACATTCCTGTGTGGCTCAGCCCCATGCTATCTGCCTCCTGTGGGATGCAGTGTTACAGGAGCCCTGGACAGTGCTGCATTTGACATAGGGGAAACAGCTGAACAGAGCAAATAAAACAAATGACAGAGCGAGAAACCGGTCAAAGTTACTGAAAGTGCCAAGTAGGAGAGGTGGATTTTGTAGGCAGTGGAGTTAGGTAAGAAACATTCAGACTCCCCAAATCACAGGGCCTTTGCCGCTTGCTGTGCCTTGCCAGCTGTACATGGGTGCCATTCCTGGCACGGGGATACACCTGTCAAGGACATCCTACAAGGCCCAGCTTGGTGATGGTACCAGAAGCAGTTATTTGGGCACAGATGGAGTGAAAACAATGGGTAAAAAGCAAAGCAGGGCAGACTGATTTTTGCGAATGGATTGTGATCAAGAAAGAGATGTAGGTACCCTGTAACAAACAAGAGCCCGAGAAATGGCCAGTAGATCATAAGGAGTGCTCAGTAGGTAAGCAGTGCTGTTGAGGAACGTCTGTGGGGTAGTCCTGTGCTCTGCCACTGAGGTGGAGCAGGACAATAAACCAAACCTGTTGTTCTGACCCTGCCATGCGGGATAGACATGTTTCCATGCTGAGGAAGGCCAGGTTAGGAGGTGCACAATAATGGATTGGGCATTTTGTTCCACAAGAAATGGCAGCAGCAACCATCCACTACTTCCCAAAGCAAGAAGTGACGTGGGGTGAGCAGAACTAGCTGGGGTCAGAGTTTATAGATTCAACCCAAAAGTCCTACAGGATAAGAAGAAAAAAAACGTGCATTTGTGATACAATTAGAAACCTTTCCTATAGATTCTTCTTCCTAGATAACCTCATTTGCATGAAAACCTTTCTTTCTTCTCCACAGCAGATCCTTTCAGCCTCTGATTTTGTTCAAGTTAACTCAAGGTGCAGATTGCATGTTTCAGATTATTAGGAGGTATGGGTTCTTGGAGCACTTCTTTTCAAGGAAGAACATGTTTAAAGGCATGAGGCGTTACTGGGATATAGAGCGGCCCTGAGAAGTCAGGGTCGTTTCATCATTTAGCTTAATCCTAGAAAGTTAAATAAGCATACACAGTTACATAGTTTGCAAAATAATTAACATTAATATTATTTAAATATTTTTTCTGTGGCTTGTATTACGTCCTTTGGAAATTCCAGTCTGTTTTCAGGATGGTGTTAAACCAAATTAAGCAATATTAAAAAATGATGGCTAGTAAGATGCAAAGTAGAGGGAAATCTCACACGTACACAAATTCTAAGAAATGGACAAAATGATTGTTTTAATGAAGAATGAGACCAAATGGTCTTATTTCCATCCCCCACCACCTCTCCCCCAGTAAATAGCAAGGCTTTACATTGAAAATATTCTACCACATACATCAGCTGGTGAAGTATTAATGTTCAGGCAGACTCTGAAAATAGAAAAATAGTCCTTGAAACTCTAGTAGCAGTTCTGGAGGTCCTTGAGCCATTGGGGCTATATTCTCCATGTGCTTCTATTCTGTGTCGGTTTTTTTGACCAGTCTAGTTCTAATTAAAACATTTTTGTGAACAAAGCCTGGAAAAAGCAGAAGTATGGCTTTGGGTTTCCCCTTTGTTTCTCTTAAATGACAGTTGCTTTGCAGTGGAAGTTTTCTTAAAAATTATATATATCCCAATATTTTAAAATATTGCATGTCTAAAATAATTCTTGACTAGTTTTACACATGAAAAAGTCTGACAGAAGGAGATATCTTGGGGAAATTTGCTGCATATTTACTGGTTTTGAAGACATTTATGATATTTGTGGAATGTCTGCTTTTCCATACAATTTGTAAAATGCTGTAATTTGACTTTCCTATGCACAGAATCAAAACAGTCAAACTAGATGAAATCCTACTGTAAGTAATCAGTTGGGTTTTTTTAAAATCCAGCCAAAGGTTTAAAATGTCTGTAAACAGCTGTAACACGGTGTGTGTGGGTACGTGGTGCATACACCTGTAAAGGTGGCAGGTAAAGTGGCTGAGGAGAACTGTGAAAGGCTGGACCTTATGCCATGACTTTCACTGGTTTCCTGTGGTTTGGGATTTCATTTTCATTATGTTCAATCTGGCATTTCGTAGGGTCGCATATCCCAGGTAGAATTTCACCTTTCTGTCGCAGTCTGTCAAAGAGGCTGTTAGAACCACAGAGGCCAGTGCTTGCAATGTTATTAAAATTTTGGAAATATCATCCTGGCTTTGCATCCAGAGGCTAGAGTTAAATGCTTATGCCTTAAAAAACCCCACAGTAATCTCATTTTTAGATGCTGCTTTTCTAAAACACCGACTTTGCTCATGAAGAATCTCTTCTGCAAGAAACACATTCCCTGTCCCCTTTAGAAAACCTTTGGTGTGCTGCTGTTACATGTTCCCAACAAAGGCTTCAGATTTCCTATTCTTGCCTATGCAACCTTTGACTGTGGTGAGTGCAAACTTCTATGTTTTCTCCATATTAAAAAATCTTAGTTAGTAAAGGCAATGTAGGGGTTTAGGTGGTTTGGTACTTTTCTTCTTCCACTATTTTTGATTGGTATTTTAAATTTTGCAGGTGTCATGTGAGGCACTGGGAGTGTGGGACTTTACCTTTTGGTCCCTGGTCTGTGGGCAGGATAAAAAACCTCTTTCCCTGCCATAGGACTTTGCCTCGGATAACAACACAGTCTGTTTGGGAGCTCATTGCTGCTTCATATTCTGCCTGTTGCAGGCATTGCCTGCAGAGGCTCCAAGCCTGTGAAACCAAGGAATAATTCTATAAAGAGAGTGGTTTGCAGACTTGCAGGTGGTACAGCCGTAGGCACTACCTGGAATGAGCCACTACCTGGAATGAGCCACTACCTCTCCCTGCCAGCAACCTATGCTTTTCCCTCGAAAAGGGATCATCCAAGCTACAAGAAAAATTAAGGATTCTTCATCTGCTTCCCAAAATGCATGGCCATGAGTTTTCTAGCAATTTCTAGCATGTCTCTTGCAATCAAGAGCTTATCATGTGTCAGTACATCAACAGACATAATAAATATAACCTTTTTTTTTTCCCCTGATATTGTCAGTATTTCACATTAAGGCTCTTCAACATCTAGAAGACACATTTGAAAACCACATGGAAATTTAGGGTTTTGTTGATTTGGGTTTCTTTTTCCCTGTATAGCTGGGTATCACAAAGGAATAAAGTAATCAGAAGCAATGTACCCTATATTTAGTATTGATCAACCATTATTTGAGATCCCTTGTAAGATACTCTCTAAAGCATGGAACACTTCTAACTGCAATTCTAGGTAACAAGTGCCAGGGACAGAAAGCTGAAAATAGATCTCTCTTTCTTCTTATTATTAGAAATAGAATTAATTTCTGCATGTAGTAAAATTCTTCTGTTGACTTGGGATTGTTACTGGCATCTTTCCACCTTCTGTCAACAGAGTAGCACAGGAAATGAGAAGTTCCCATGGTCTGAATCTCCAGAACTAATAGATACTTCATTATATCCTCTGGGTACTTCCAGTAGATGATGTCGTAATGCTAATACCCGACACAGATCTAACGGGTTTTGATTTACATAGAGCACATTTTTTGAATGATTACTTGCTGGTCTGCATGGACTTTGAGTTGATAGAATTTTCAGGGAGGTTAAATAGCTTGCACTAAACCATACATCAAATAATTACAGTGGTGATCCTATTCCTGTGGTGAAAAGTAATTGCTGGCAAAAGAAACCGATGCCAATATGTGAAATATTGACGAATTGGTACCTCAGTTCTCACTGCCTCTTTCAGTGATTTGAACTGTCAAATTTTGCTGAGTAAACCCCAAAGAAATTGGTGATAATAATGGACTCTGGTAGATTTTCTTCTTGAGATAATCAGTCTGTCATTTTTACATTATCTTTCTCTGTTTCTTCCCCTCTCACCTTAAATGTTTCAGTATTTGGGAAAGCACCAAGGAGTAAATAATATAAACTTAATATTTTTAGGCAGTCATAAAGAACTTATAAAGGTATATATAAAATATAAACTTATTTCTAAACATATTCCACACATACAAATACACCAGTATTTATAGATAGAAATATATTATGCATTATATCTACTATGTTAGAAATGATTTGCTCATCCACAGAAGATTGAATCAAAGTATCTAGCTTCCCTTACACTGACAAACTATATTTTCATGGTGTTATTTCTGTACATCAACCAACCAAACCTGGTGTTTACGCTTGCAGACAAGTTAAGGAAATTTTCTGGTGAAAACTAGCACAGATAGGTGCATTCTGAGGTCCAGACTCTGAAGCAGAAGGACCTCTCATTTGGAAGATTCACAAATAATATTAATCTAAGCCTATATATGTCCATAGAATGAGGCTTCTGTACGCTCTTCCTAGATGGAATATTTATGATTTCTTTCATTTCTCAGACAAAAAAAGAATTTGAATTCATAATTGCTCTTAACAAAGTCCTTTATGAACCTGTGGTATATTTTAGTGTATGCATACAGAGAGATGGATGTGCATATAAACTTTAAAGACATAAAAGATGTTTACATCTAATGATATACGTGGAAAGATAATGGCGTATACTAATCATCTGTATAATAATGAATGTTGCCTTTGGCACGATGGACCCAATTTCTGACATCACAATTTACTTTTAATTCTGACAATGGCACTTACTTCAGCTGGCTCTTCCTTGCATGCATAAAAGCTAAAGCAAAATAAAACCCCACATGTCTTTCTTGAGGTGTTGCACATTCTCGATGTTAAAGGGAAACTTTGTTTTACCGGAAGATATTTCTCTTCTCATACTTCTTCATTTTTGAAGTGCTAGTTATATTTTCTCCAACAGACATCAAATTCTACATCAAACTCAAAGAACTTTTTCTCCCCAGTTGGGAATAACCTACTTAGGGAAGAATTTGGACCTAATAAAATGATACAATGTCAAAATAGAATGTGAATGCAAATAAACATCCTAGATATCTATTAACAGCTGAGCCCACTTAAATGTCAAAATGCAGACTCAGCAGTGGCTGTGCATGTCATTGGGGATGACACCCACACTGTCAAATCACAACAAAGCGTTGTTGAAGTAAGTCTATGGAGACTACATTAAGCTGTCAAATGAAACAGATGCCAGCACAGATTATATTGCCTCTGAAAGACAAATAATAAGAAATTAAACACAAAGACTCTGATCTTCAGTCAAAGTGTACAAGTGCATAGAATGCCACCTGGCTTGTTTTCTTTTGGTTTTTTTTTTTTTTTTTCTTTTTTTAAATCACTGGTTTGGGTTTTGAAGAGTTAGAAGCAGTGTTCCTTTTCCTATGATATTTACTGTTTTGTTTTAAGTTACTGCAGATTAAATTTACCTATTAAGTAATAATAATAATTAGTAATTATTAATATTAATTATTAATGCAAATAGTTCTTAGTGCCATTGTTGGCTTTTTATTGTTTCAGTGCAAGGTCTACCTTCTAGTGGGCTTGACTCACGTCCTTATTTTCCCCAAGGCAGACAACCTTAAATGAAGCCATGCTGCTGCCATCAGAATGGGCTCCCCCCATGTAGTAATTTTAAGGATTTGCTGCCTGCTCTAAAAGGACACTGCAAATTCTCTGTTTGCCTTCCATTCAAGACAAGGCTAGACTGTCCCCAAAAATTCTATGCCCCTCAGAAATGCATCACGAGTGTAATTTATGCTTTCTTTGAATCCCAGAATCAGTTGTGAATTTTAATTGGCTGTGTTTTTGCAGAGGCATGTCTCAGCCACAATCTTAAACCTTTGCTCACCCATATTCTGAAAGGCTTAGTGGAAAGGAAAACCATAATGTCAATGAAGTTAATAGTTGTTTTAGGGTCTTTTTTTGTGTTATGTAATCAGTAATTCTCAAAAAAAAACCAAACCCAAAACATAATAATACTGTACTGAGAAAGTAATTTGGGCATAAAGTAATCTAGGAGGATTTGCTTGGATCCATTGTCACACATCTGTAACAATTTTAGGTTCTGAACAGGCTCTGCCTAACACAAGTAGCACAGTTTTTGCACAGTGCTAAAACACAGGAACCAATGAATGTCTGTGTTTTAGTGGGCTCTGTGCTTTCCATAACAAAAAATACTTTTCTCCATTATTTTTCTTCCTCCACAGATGTTACCCAAAACATAGGCTGTTTTCCTCTTCCCTGGTACAGTAAGCTCAGTTTGATCTCCCATTACTTCAGCAGATTGATATGGAAATTTTTTCCTCTTATGCCTATTCAGTTTGTTTTCTTCTTTTTCCTTTTACCCCATAATTTGCCAAGAAACAGGAGGCTTCCTAAACACCTCCTAAGGGCTTTGCTACTTTACAAAGAGCATTTTGCATTCACTGGTTTGTAATCACAATAAAACCTTTTTGGCCATACTGCAATTTTCATTTTCTGGCCAATTTGTTTCACATATGTTCTCAGACCTTTAGAATGTTAAATAATTGTTATCAGAAGCATCAGTTAAATTCAATTCAGTTGATCTCAGCTATGCTATGTCTAATAGTAAGAAAATGGATTTTTATTGCGGTTGTTGTTGTTGTTTTTTAATTGACCTTAACAGTAAGCAGGTTTGGCCAACAGGTATTTTGATTCCTCTAAAATCCAAACTTTTCCATTGGTTCAGAGTCCAATACTTCTAAGATCTGGGTGATTCTCAGTAACTTCTGATCCAACTGCAGCCCTCAGTCCTAAGAGAATTAAGCA
The DNA here is from genome assembly GCA_013397755.1 of Cnemophilus loriae. Taxonomy (NCBI): domain Eukaryota; kingdom Metazoa; phylum Chordata; class Aves; order Passeriformes; family Corvidae; genus Cnemophilus; species Cnemophilus loriae. The sequence goes on from VZTF01001314.1 coordinate 46,708, forward strand.
CCTGTTTCTCATGTCACTGCAAAGTCTTCTACTTTTAGAAATGTTATGTAAAATATTTTGCTCTTGGCCACTTAAGGTCCACATTACAAAATTTGAAATGTCTTCACTATGTTAAAAGGACTTTGATCTTTCATTTGTCTTTTAAATTTCGGCTTAATTAGAAAAGACAAAAAGTCTGCTGCTACATTCAGTTCTGGTGTCATTAGTCAAGAGGACCCCACAAAAAAACCCTAAAAAATTCCACTTTTCAATTTACAAGGATTTTTTCTAAAGACCAATAAAATTTCCCTTTTGAAACTCCACAATTTCTTCAGTCACACATCCGGGAAACAGACAATACTCAAATTTTCCTTCACTGCGAAAATAAGTTCTCATTCATAAAAATATATGTACAATCTTAATGTTAGACAAAGAGAAAATCTTAATAACTAAACAGTAGTAGTGTGTAGGAGCTCAGCTCACTTGTTTTCACTATAATCCTAACCAGAAACCTTGTTAAGCTGAGATAGCTGTGTGACGAGATCTACTGGTGATTACATTCAGCAAAGATGTTTCTTCCTCATTAGACAGTGTAATGATAACAGTATAAGTGGCACCTAGATGTTGCCACAACACAACAGCGAAATCCACTGTCTGATCAATTTAGTTTATTCTGTAGTTAGCAAGTCAAAAATTTAGGTTGGGAAAGTTGCTGCTGTAGACATAGCCTACAAGATACTCTAATAATATAAATATTAATTGAAAATACCAGCAGAGTTGATGATGTTAAAATGAACTTTTCAGGAGAATCCAAAGAAGAGCAGCATGAAAATACACACATGCAAAATCTCTTGTGAAAGGTGCCAGAAGGCAGCAAATACTTTCAGAAAGCACATTTGTGATACTTGTAAAACTCTGATATTTAATTCTTAGAACAATCACATAGTCTTGTGTTCTTTCACTTTGGTACCACCCGTTAGGTCCGTGTGAGGCTGCTCCAGGTTAGAACCTTTTGATCTTCCAACCAGCTCCTTGTCCTTTGGAGGGGGAAATGGACAGGAGGAAGGATGGGTTATATTTGCAATGCACAAGCATTCTTTCTGCTAAAATATCATTATTATGAATAATGTGCTGTATGTGTGTTTCAACATGATTTCAATAAAATGATCTATTTTAAACATTCCTATCAGTTCTTTCTTATTATTTATAGCTGCAGCACCCATATTGCATAATTCATGTTCAAATCATTTGCTGATGTAGCAAAGACTTTCTCTTCATAGCAATTGTTTAAAAGAACAAAATGAGGGTGTTTAAGTGGCTAATCATACAGTTTTTCTGAGAAAATATGAGCATTTAAATGACATGCTGATAAACTGATCAGAAATTAGTCCTGGCAGCTACTAAAAATATAAAACAAAAGACGATGTCTCTGCATCTGTTGTGTTATTTAAATAATAATTGCATTTTAAACCACATTCTTTTATATTCTTTTATATTAAAAAGAACCAATTATGGGAAGAATGGGCACCAAAATTCCTATAATAAAAAACACATTTTACAGTGTGAATGATAGAATGTTGGTTTTATATAAATTATTTAGTCCAAGACTTTCCTGAGAGGAAGAAAAAATATCAAATATTTTTTAAAAGAGTGTAAAAAATATACCTTTTCAACGTGAATTGTATTATTGCCATGGTTGGAATACAATCTGACAGCAACAAAATTATTCTAAATGGATCAAATGACACACAAACCCCTGTAAAACTAGGAACCATTGGCTGAGTTTCTTTATTGTTTGTGTTGCTGAGAATTGAAAACTCAGGTACAGGATTCTACTCAATCATATTTACAATATCTTACATTGGGGTCTTCTCTGTTTTGACTGCTTTTTAGGAATGACCTGATGAGAACATATCAGGTATTCTGTGAAAAGCCTACAAATTCTCACCAAATTATGTTTCAATATGTTAAGAAAAATTTGAAAGAAAGAAATCGTCTAAATGTCTATGACAGTGTATAATTATGTCTATGGTTTTCCAGCAAGTGCCATGGCTCTCAGGAAATAACACTCTAAGGTTGTTTCTAGGCATGAGCATGATCATTCCAAAGTAGCTGCTTCAAAAATTGACTGTACTACTCAGCGAACATGTCGTGAGCAACTGTTACAAAAAAAAATCAGGCCAGGTTTGCAACTGATTTGTAGCTAGGAGAAAAGGGCTGAATTGGCAGTGCTTGTCTGACTTGGTTGTAGCGTTCATTAAAGTCTAAATAATTCACAGTGACTCTGTGGTCAGACCCCTAAGGTATAGAAAAAGGAGTCGGTCAGAAAATGTCCAAGCTCTTCTGAAAGACTTGCAGTATTTCATTCCCCTGGTTCAAATGTAAGAGGTTATTTTTAAAGAGGGATGACAGACCACAAAAATGAAAGTTTTGTATATTAAACATAGTTTTAATCTCATATAGTTCTCAGAGTTGGCCATTTATTTGGTCTCTCACGTAACCAATAAGATTTGGCAAATTATTGATGTCTCTTTCTCTTTAGGTCTTCAAATGGAGATTAGAGAGCTTCCTGTTAGCCTCCATGCCTAGTCAAAACATGGATTTTCCTGTGGGGAAGATATTTGGTGAAGCACTTCTGCTGCTGGTCATGCCTCAGCTTCCACATGCTGAATCAAACCCCCCTCGAGAAGAGAAAGGATTTCAGGTTCCCAAATTATTATTTTTTTTTTTTTTTATGATGGGCTTTCATAAATGCAATTCCAGTGTCCATTAGAACTTACCATGGTCATTTAAAACCTGGAGTTTTTTTAAGGATTGGACTCCTCTCTTTCATGTATTTTACAGCTGTTTATTTTTTCTTCCTGTTGGAAATGGGTAGAGCACCTTTATCATTAACATGCTGCATATGTCTCCTTACTTGACTTTTACATTATTGCTCTAGCTATTACTATGCATGCATTATTTATATGGTTGGCTATCAAGGAAAAAAGGCAAGCAATTTACTTGTCAAAACATATTAGAATGCATGACTTTAAATCAAAGTTGCATGGGTCTGTAAAAAGCTATAATAAATGTTCTTTGGCTAATATGTTAGTGTCATGCAGTGGGCATGGTCAATGTATTGGGTAAGAAACCTGTAATCACTTCAAACACTCATTGAATAGGAGAGAATTTTAGATTATTATGCTTTGCTTTTAATTGTATGATATTAAGACTTAATTTATGAAGATTATATTATTTCAGTGTAAGAAAATTCTAACCTGTGCTTTAATGTTATCATCGAATTTAAACAGGTATTTTCTCAGTATGAAAATTATAAACATGGAACCTAATTATCTAAATCTAACCTACACACACGTATCTTTAGACTTAAAAAATTTATCTTCTTTCCTGCAGAATGCATTCCTCTGAGTTAGAGAAAGTTCCTGCAGTGTTGATAATTCTGTCCTGCAAGACACAGATTTTATGGCTCCCGTGGCCTTGTCCTTCCGTGTTGTAGCACACAAACAATTGCAACTGAAATCACCGCACACAATCCTTACATAACAGGTTCCCAAAAAATTGATGTGAGCCACCTGTTTCATGCAGAAGGTGAATTAGCTCCCTGTGAACTACATCTAGAAAGCATTTTGACAAAACCAGAACACTTTCCAGCTCCCCATTGTCCTTGCCACAAAGAGAAACACATACACCTTAAATGTAACTGGTGTTTAGCTAGCACTGTGAAAATTTCTAAAATTTAAATTCACTGACCAATCTGAAAACAAGTGGAGCCAAAAAAAATATTTAACCTCTCTCAGCAAATCAAACCTGGAAAACAACTGAGGGTCAAAAATCTAGAACAAAAATTTTAAAATTAGATCCAGGCAAATCTTATGAAAAAAAGTTTCCAATTAGAAAACAAACTATAATTCAGAATAAGTTTCAATTAAACAATCACTGCATCACATTTCTAACCTCATTTTAGGAATATAGCTCTTTGTTGTGTTTAGGAGAGTCAGTAATATATTTTCTCAGCTTGAAATAGCATTTTGGGTCAAATAAAACTTTCTGAAAGATTCAAACTTTCAAACTGCAGTCACAAAGGTCTAATGAATATTTATCACACTTGCAGGCATGCTTATAAATGCAGGCCTTAATTTTTAATAATTGTCCATAATTCCAGAGAGTTTTTTCATTTCTTTTTCCATAAGTTCTTCCCAAATCGTATTGAAATGAAGGAAATGAAAGGGAGCTTACGTGAATGTTAAAGTAATTATAAAAGCTATACAGATGTAATATCACAGACTCTGGGGAAAATCCCAGTTAACAGTCTTCATGAGGAGAAGGCAGAAATGTGCCATGGTAATGTCCAGTTTTATTAAGATACACTGGCTTATGCAAGGTGGCTGAAGAACATCGTGGTTGGACAATTAATGATATACTATTTTTCCTTCCTTCTGGTGTGGTGAATTACCCAGGTGCTCAGCAAAGCCAGGGTGGTTTTTATTCTCAGAGTGGAGACTGGTCCATTCTGGACATACACCACCAGTGAATTCTGAATAAGAAGTCATAGCTGAAAAAGTCAGACAGGAAATGTAAGCTTACTTATATCCAGGTAAGAAACAGGCTGTGTCCTAACGTCAAGGAAAGTTTGGCATTACCCAACATTTGATTGCACTAAGCACTGTCTGAGCAGTGGGGCATCTCTGCCCTAAAGAACCTGCACTTGGTGTATTGTGCAGTGGGCTATAGTGTATGTCTTCCCAAAAGTTATGTTCTAGCTTGAGTGAGATTAATCAGCTTTATACCTGGGATGATAGCTGAAAATTTCTGACCTGTGTTATTACCTGACGGTGGGTCAGATTACCCTAATTTATGTACAAGCTGTGGCCATAAGAAAATTTTTTTTCATATGGTGAAATAGTCATCTTTTTATTTTGTCTGTCCTCAGCTTCAACCTGTTTCAACATTTAAAAAGTATGACCTTCAAATTTGCTGTGAAAAAAAGAATTAGTCTTTTTCACATTGTTATTTATGATTTCAGAGGAAGGAAAAGAACATTTTCACCTGGGGGAAAAATGCCATTTTTAGAAGGTCTATTTGTCAGATTGTAAAAGGTGTTAAAAGACGAAGCAGTTATTAAGGTTCTGCAAGAGGAATCAGGAAAAATTATTTATATAATAGTATTTGTCTAAGGTTGCTTTAAAAAAATCTAGGTTTGCTAAAGTAAATCTATTAGTTATGTTCCCCATGTGAAAAGAGCAAGACAATCCTGGGTTAGCTATTTAAAAAGGCTATAAAAAGATGGTGTTTGATATATTGAAATTACATTTGAAAGAGGAAAAAATGCTTACAGACAAAGAAGAAAATTGCAAGGTTTAACAGGGTTTTATTGTAACGAGATTGATGGACATTTGTGGGCATATGTAAATAGGTTTAGTCAGTGCTTCACTGAAAACAACATTGGAGATAAGAAAAATGCCATATTCCTGCTGTACAGTGCACGACACATGAAGGCTGGTTGGATTTTCTGTCTCTTCACAAACCTGATAAAGTCAGGAAATTATTCCAAGCAGACAATAAGTAAATGCCAACCATATATTGTAAGTGGATTATTACACCATAAACTGATTTGGGGGTTTGAGCGGGAAAAAAAACAACAACTAAACAGAGGATAGCATACAGGGTTTATTTCAGGTATGATGGAGAATGCTCTGGAGCTTTATGACCTGACTGAGCACTGGAGGAACAGCTCGAAGATGGGAAGGTGTGTTGGATGATAGACTCACTCAGAAGCTGTGGAAGTGACAGGTATTTTCCCTGGTCTGTATATCTGTGATCAGATGTTGTGACTAACCAAGGGTAGGTGCCACCTTTACAATGAACTGAACGATGAACTGCTGGCTGCATCTCTGGTGACTGTAATGTGAGCTCTCCTACCTAGCTCACACATCAGTCTCTGGCTGTAAATATCTAAATGAGGTCCATAGCTGCAGCTTTTCTAAAACACTGAGATAAAAAAAAAAAAAAAAAAGCCCAGATGACAAATTTCCAAGTAACCCTGTGAGCAGGGCAGCATGAACTGATAATTGCCAGAAGCTCAAAAAGACTCAGTAAAATTAATACGGGGATGCTGTAGGACAAGCCAGCCTTGGATTTTGCAACTTGGTTCTGCCCTAGTGAATGCTAGTGACTTGATAGGATGGAATTTCATATTCCACTTAGCAAGGAGTGACCATTATTCACTCAGGAGGTGGGCAGTGTGATGCTGAGATCTACGCAGAGGCAAGGGAAGAGCCAGCTGAGGTTTCTAACACACATATCTGGCCAGCAGTAGAGACAGAAATAGAACTAAAATCTCTTGCCTCCAAGAAAGAGACTTCTTTACAAAAATTCCCTTGTTTGTGTCGTTCCTGAACCTGTCCTTTCGTTTTGCCCTCTATTTTGTAGCCTCCTGGATTTTCTTTGTTTACTTATTGCTATCTATCAAGATGATTTATCACATTCTTTAAATCTATATATAAAATAAAAAATTTTCCTTCGCTAATGCTAAAAAGATAGTATATTTAAGGATGAAGTACATTCTGAGACTCCCCGGCCTTCCTCTGTGAAATAAATAGATGATCATGTTTAATGAATCTGTTGACAATACACGAAAGGATCTAGTCTGCCTCGAGCTTTATAAATATACTTTAGCTGGAAGGCTTAGTTATGTAGGATATGACAAACTTAAGCTCTATGATCTTAGCTAAGAAGAAATCTCTGTGGAAGCTGGTTATCTGTCATGGGGCTAACACCAAAAGAGTTCAGAGATTATGGAAAAGCTTTGTGAAAACAATATGCATATGGGAAGGGGGAGTTCACTCACAGGATTTTTTATTTTTAATAGTTGAGTATGAGGTGATAAGACTAAGCTAGAGACACAATAGGATATTTTACAGAATCAGGACTCTAAATATTGCATCATGTCTTTCATCCTCTTAATGAAGCTTGGGATAGCTGTAGAAAGATAGATATTGACCTGAAGGAATTAAGAATCCTGTGTATTTTCAGTGATGTTGTCCTTGGCCTTTTTTATGCTTTCCTGAAGGTTAATTATGCATGGGTCTTTTATCCTATTTGTATCTTGGAAGTTTGAATAAGCTAAATGATAAACAGCTTATGTACTACTTTCTTATTTCAGCATTTTAGACTGGCTTTTTCTACGTAAGTCACACAGAGAAAAGTATTCTGAAGGAGGATTTATAAACAGATGTGTGCTGATCTTTTAGAATGTGTGATAAGGAGAAATGCGAAGGACCAGCATCCTGGGAGAGATAGCATTTAGCCCATTCTTTGCCCAAAGCAGGATCACTCACACCAGAAATATTCTTCATAGGCATTTGCATGTTTTTAGAAACTTTTATGGCAGAGACTCTACAAATGCTTTTGGTAATATTTTCTGGTGCCTCTCTATCCTTACCACTAGGTAAGTTACAGATGTCTTCCAATTTTCAAAAGACAGATACGTGCCGGAGTTTAACGCTAGCAGTAGATGGTAAGTGTCCTCCACTGAACCATTCTCAAATCAAGAAATGCCTTTAAAGATTACTCCAGATAATGGGTGACCAACATACTGCTTCTTTCAGAAACCTTTCTTATAATGAACAGATTGATGAGAGAGGTGATAAACTTTTGCCTCAGTCTTTTTCTTATAGTGAATTCACCAGAGAAAATAAAGACAGTTTGCTATCGCTCTAAAAGTTGGATTTATTAGACCGTACGTAAAACTGCCAGCAAACAGAAAAGACAGAATAAAAATAAAAAATTGATTATAAAGCAACTTCCCCTGACTGGAGTGTCCGAGGGGGTTTCTGTTTGCCAGCTTTAGTTTCACCTAAAACAGTGGCTTCTGTGTTGCAGTCAATCCTAAAGGCACCCTAAATGGTGCCTTCTGAGGATGAAACTTTTTTCCCCTTACACCTCTGAGACACGTCTCTGAGTTTCTGGAAAGCTCTAGACTCAGGTTCTAGAGAAATCTCTCTGCTTTTCTTTGCTTCCCTGCCATGGTTTTATGTCTGTAACTTTATTTCTCTGTTTTTGATTTTGTAGACCTCAGGAACAACATTAATTTTTTAATAAAGAAAAATGATTTTTGACTGAATGTCTACTCATTGAGTCTTTATCAAAGCTTTATTCTGCCATGGAATTTCTTGGTGAGCTCCAGCAGTTTGAAGGTAATCCATCTCATGAGAATGAAGTTTATCTAAAATTGAGTTAAAAACTTACACAAATTTGTGAACTTAGCAATTACCTTCCCTCTCTGGATGTTATTTTGAATTATATATTCAGTGAGAGAAAATTAATTTTTTACATCTGCAGACTTGTACTTAAGACAAAAGAATAAGTGTTAACTTTGCTGGGAATGCATTCAGTGATGTCTCTATTAATCGCAGTCATTCTACTTCTGAGGTCCAAGTGGAGCACACATGCAATAAGTCCTTTGTAGTTTTAGCTAATTCACATACACAGTAACATCCACAAACCTGATTAGCATCCCTTGTGTTGGGTACTGAGACATCATCCCTGCACCATCTAAGGGTAGGATCCTTCTAATCTAAGATGAACAGGAGAGCTCTGGGAAAGAAGGTGGCGATCAATCTATTCCATATAAACAAATAGAATCCTATTTATTCTATATAAACAAATAGAATCACAGAGTCACAGTTTATCCTGTGTTGGAAGGGACCCACAAGGATTATTGAAGTCCAACTCCTGGCACAGGACAGCCTCAAGAATCCCACCATGTGTCGGACAAGTGGAAGTCTTTTTCTTGCTGTTCATCTCAACCACAAAGGTTTGAGGTTTTTTTATAAGTCATGGTTTTGCACTTGTGTTATTTAAATAATTTGTTTTGCCCCTGCATATATTAGGAGTAGAATTCCTCCAACAGGAATATTGGACAAGCTCTATCTCTGAGTTTTCCTGAGTGCTTAACAGGGGGTAACCTTTATTATCTTCCATTTATCATCAGATTAAATTTGATTCTTTTTTCTAAATGACTTTTACAGATAATGGTGAGGGAAGCCCTGATATTTTTCATTTTAAAAAGGTATTTAAAACAGAAATAGGGGAAGTGTCTGCATTTCCCCCACTATTCTATTGCTATTGATTAATTCACCCAAATACACTTTTTACTTTAAGAGACATTTTAAAAATGCATTTCAAGCAGCCTGCAGAATATTCATGTGAGATCATTTTATGCACAGTCTTATTGCAGAAGCCAAACTACAATTTAGCAATAAATTTGTGGCTGTGGGTATAATGAAAACACCACCATTATTAGGGATACAACTACAGGAGTGGAGGTATTTATATTATTTACTGAAAAGTAAACTTTTTTAGACTTCATGAGACAAGTTATTATTGACACGTCGGAAATTAAATATATTTTGGGCAGGCTGGTTCTAGATTAGGACTCTCATGTGCGAGGAATATACAAACCTGAAGTAAGCCAAAAAGAGAGTGGATTGTAATCCTACACCAATCACTGGAAAATGAAATCAGGCATTCCATAATTTAAAGATATCTGCATGAAAGACAGGAGAAATGTGAAGGGGATAATGCCTAAGTGATAATTGCATTTTTTTTTTTCCAGTTTAATGTTCCTTAGGGCAGGATTTTGTTTATACTATGCTACTTAACTTTTTGTTCCTTGCCACTTACCAACTAGGTCATTCTGCAAAGTTCTGTGCCAAGAATTTTGAGAAAATATATTTCCCTCTGAGGATTTATAACATAATTCTGTCTCATTACGCCTGGTGTTTTTCTCCTCATGTTATGATATCCTCAAAGAGGAAAGAAATAAAACAGCTTGTCTTCTTGTCAGTAAGGCCGAAACAGACTGGAAAAATTAGTTGCAGCAATTACACAACAGGATGATGCCAGCTCATGTGCACTTCTGAAATGATCCTAGAACAAAAGGGAACCACTTAAAGGGTGTGGGAGGTTCTCTGTGAGGTGAAAATTAAAAGAAAAATTATTGCAAATTCTAAGGTATTTCAGCAATAATCAGCTGTGACCTTTTATCTGAAAACCAGAGGTTTGTTATATCTTATTCCTGTCTGGTAAGGGCAGGTGTTTGCTGACCTTAAGTATAGTAACAAATGAAATATTTACCTTTTTTTCACTAGAGTGGAAAAATACCCTGAAATTTCCATTTAATTCAGTTCATGGGTTCCTATAACAGGTGTTCGAATTTTGACTCAAAATGGCCAGAGCCACAGTCTATTTCCTGGACATTAAACCAGCTATATAGCAAACCTGAACTCAAAGCCTGTGGATACTCTGCTCTTCTCGTGCAGCTGAATGGAGATTTGGGGGAAGCTGTTCCCACTGCTGGCCTGCAGGCCAACAGGACACACACTCCAGTGCCCTGCTCAGAGGATGGTCAAGGACCAGTTCAGACACCTCATCACAGTTTACTTGTGCTGTGTGTCCAGGAACAGGAGGGGACAACAGGTCCCTAGGAAACCTCTGTTCCACCAGGCTAGGACATATTTGGAAAAGCTGTGGAGACTTGTGGATGGGGATGGGTTAGTGGAAAGGAGACCACACGCAAGATCTGTGTGGGGGAGAGGAAAATCTATAAGGATCCGTAAGAAGAAAAAAATCTGTGACTCAGTGGGGATATACAAATGCTAGGCCTTCTTTCTTCCCTACAGTGAGCTCTGATGAGCTGAACAGAGGCTTTAGATAAAGACATAAAGGAGATTGTCAGTGTGCATGAGGCAGAGCAAACCCGGAGGGCAATGGACATGAAGAAAGAATGTACCTTGTTCTGTACATGCAAATGAAGAGAAAGAACTGAATGACTCATCCAAGCCAAGATTTCAAGAATGAATTGTCATTACACATCTGAGGGGCTTACAAAACTATAAAGCACATCACAGACACAGACTGTATCATTACACACATCAACGGGAGACCCTGGGTTTGAAGCAGATCCCTCTTTACACAATGGGATTTTCACTGATGTGGCACTGATACATACACGCCCCAAACCCGTCTTTTCTCAGATCGTGTTTACAAGCTGATTCAAAAATATGTGCCATCCTTCTGTTTGCCTTTGTAGGTAAGTTATACCCTTATGTCCAACACAGTAATAGAATAAAAATTCTAAAGCAAGACAAAAAAAGTGGGAAAGGCAACTCAGCATTCACTTTATCTGCACAAATGAAGTGAGGCTAGCAAAACAGTTGCCTTTAAAGTTGAGTATCTTCAAAGATACCTCAGCCTTCCTTTGTCTCCTAGCACTGGTAGTGTGTAACTTCTTTCCATAAAAACTTTCTGGCTTTCCTCCTTCTTCAATCCATTTCAGTCTGAACTCTCCCTAAAACTCATCCCTTCTGTATAAAAAGAAAACTAACAAATAACTGGTTTAATTTGTTCTGTTCCCTGATAAATGCCGGTGAAATACTCCTGCTTTAATTTCTCTATGCTCAAAATTTTAAACATTGCCCCACCACTGATCCTTACTTAAATAGGATACTTGGGTTCCAAACTTTAGTACCTTTTCTGTTCTCTTATGGTAGCATCTGATTCCATTATCATTCAGCATCTTAGACTTACTTGTTTCAAAACGGTGTTAATTTTTGTTTCTTATGTTCAAAATCCCAATGTATTCATCAGAGACAATAGGAAGACCCACACAGCTTTAGATATAAGTTTTCTACTGTCTATAAAGCAAAACAGTTACAGTCCTTTAAAGGATTCTGTTGAGTGGATAAATTTGAGAGCACTTCTGTTACTTAAACCTGGCTGGAGTCCCTGAACTAAGCCTCTGTGATCTCTGTCAATCAGCCCAAGAATCACCTTCAGATAAGAGATTGCAGCCAATCTGTTATCTCCTAGCTGACTCTGAGCAGAGCAAACAGATCTGTTTTATTTGGTGTTTCATGGTGAATTGGCATAAACTGACACTGTAGAGGTGACCTGGAGGTTCTTTGATATTGATAAATATTTTGCTGATGTCCTTTCAAGACCCTTTTGGAGGAATGCCAGTGAAGATGCTCAAGTCAAATTTTTGACTCAAATTGAGAAAATCTGGCTTAGGTTTACAAAACAAAAACAGAGTCAAATGAGATTCCCCAAAACCAGTTATGAAACCAGGAGATGGTTTATATCTATTATTAGAATATTATATTATATCTATATCTGTTATCTATTATTTCAAACCCTGCACTTGAGAAGACCAGGGACTCATTGTGGAGTTGAACAATTCCAGTCATTTTGTTCTTGTTTCTTCCCCTTTAGACTGGACATTTGAACTGTCTTCTGCCGTGTGTTCCTCATCAGCTCTTACTTAAATATCCCTTTACAATAACTGAACCCCTTCTCAAGTATTTCTAAAACATTTAAGTAATATTACCAAATGGCTGCTATTTCAGTTTGAAAGGAGAGAGAATTGGACTTTCAACAGATTGCAGACTGACATGCACATATGATTGCTTTGGATGGGCAGCTCCTGGCAAAAACCTTCTGGGTGAAATGTGGGCTGGACTAGCTCATGTAAGGATTATTATTTGCCCAGTTTCTTCTTCACAGCTGTGAATAGAATCTTTTCTTTCATTAGATGCCAAAGATGAAGGGCAGGCATTACTAACCGATAAAGAAAAGGTAAAAGGATTTTTACTGAGCCATTAAAATTGCGGCTGGGAAGGAGATGGTTGGGAAATCAACTTTGTGTAAGAAGGAAAACTTTCCCTCTACTGTTAATATATCTCTTGTGCAGTTCCATACTAACTGATGCATTTATATAGACCAAAAAGAGCTTATCCAAGACTGGAATGCAGGAAAAATTTGACTGAAATATTAACTTAAGTGGACCCATGCACATCTGAGAGTGAAATAAAGGAAACATTAATTACTAAAGAAATATATTTAGCTTCATTATCTTCCAACAACTTCTGAGGCGTCATTAATGTTTTGCTGCATTTTGAGATTACCAGATGGGCAGCACTATACAAATGTAAATTGTTTAATTTTATTGTAAAACCTTCAATTTGTGGATGAGCATCAGCTCAGAGAGTTGTGAAATAAAGCTATAGTCAGATGTTTGGACAAATAAGTGAGGTAGGTGCTGGCCAGCCTCTTTAAAAGTACAAATGTCTTTGTAAGTGTTCTGGTCCTAGTTAAAGTGGATGCCTGTGCAGACATATTCAATGAGTTCAATATACTTCACTAAAAGTACTTCAATGCTAGAATCAGGAGTTTGCTTGAAATAATGTATTTGTTTAAAATTGTCATATTTTGACTTTGGATTTTTGAGACCTAAATATTTTTTTGGTGTGCTTTTAAACTTCCTTCATCCTCAGCTGTACTATAAACTACACGAACATAAAAATACATAATACATGCATATTTGTTTTTGTAAATATTCACAAATGTCAAGACAGAAGTTGAATCCTGATTACAGGTGCAAGTCTGGGCGTACGGGTCAAAGGACTATGCTAAACTGATATCTCATTATTACAGAATAGTTTGGGTTGGAATGGACTGTTAAGGATCATCTAGTCCAACTCTGCCCTCTGCAATAAGCACGAATATTTTCAGCTAGATCAGGTTACTCAGAGCCCTGTACTACCTGACCTTGAATGTTTCAGGGATGTGATAATTACCATCTTGCTGGGCAACTCATTTCCGTGTTTCACCACCCGCATTGTAAAAAAATTTCTTCTTTGTATCTAGTTTAACATGACTTAGTTTAAAACCTGCTTTGCCCTATTGCAACTAGGTTCTGCTAAAAAGTTTCTCTCCATCTTTCCTACAAGCCCCCTTTAAGCATTGGAAGGCTGCAATACAATCTCCCCAGAGCCTTCTCTCCTCCAGGCTGCAAACTCCCAGTTCTCAGCCTGTCTTCATAAAGAGGCGTTCCAGCCCACTGACCACGTTTGTGGCCCTGCACCGAACCCACTCCAACAGATCTACGTCCTTCCTCAGCTGAGGACCCCAGACCTGGATGCAGTGATCCAGATGGGGTGTCACAATAGCAGAGTAGAGGGTCAGAATCACCTCCCTTGACATGCTGGCCACTTCTTTGCAAACAGCCCAGGGCAGGGTCGGCTTTCTGGGCTGTGAGCACTTATAATTGGCTCAGGTCAATTTCTCATCTACAGGTACAGCCAAGTCCTTCTCCTGCAGGGCTGCTTTCAACTCCTTCATCCCAACCTAGCTGCAGGACCTTACACTTGGACACTTCATGATATTTTATGAATGAGAAATGCCTTGTGATCCCACTGTGCAATTTGCTTTTTAGGAGAAGAAATAGTGTGATAGGTATCCATGAATTGCACGCATCCTAGTGGATAAGAAGCAATACTCTACTCTCTAGGGTAGAGTATCAATTTCTTCCTCATTATTCCAAGAGGTGGCATAAAATATAGGAGATAAAAGGAGCACTAATGGATGGGCAGTGAGGGATGGAATAGGTTATTTAGGTTACTTTTGAGACTATTCAAAAATTGATATCAGAAAACTCTTCATCTTTTGGTTGGGTCAGAAACCTCAGGTTGGATGGATATTGTGAATATTCAAAGATGCAAAATACTATTTTAATGATATCTTTTAGAAAGTGTAGACGTTGACATATTAAATAGTCTCCTTCATTATGGTAATGAATTATCATGGTTGTTCTACCAATGGCCTTTGTCACTCACAAAAATAGGGCACGACTGTTAGAGAAACACAGTGAGAATTAAAGTGCATGACAGAGGCCAAGTCAGAAAATGTAAATATATCCAAGCTCTCTCTTTCTTCCATGAAACATTGTTCAGATAGAAAGATAACCATCCCGTTAGTCTGCTCCACGATACAGAAACCCCCACAAACAGCTCAACAGACCCAAGAAAACACTCCTCAAACCCCTGGATATTATTTCCCTGTAGGTTAATCTGACTCCAGGTATTGGAGTGAAGCAATAAAATGGAACATCTGTTCCAAATACCTCACCTTAATAATTTCCTTCCCCCAGTCTCATAAATTTAACTTACTTTTTTTGCATTGGTTTGATTTGGAGCTATTTACCCAGATTTTGATAGGGGTTAGGAGAGCATTTAACTTGATCTTGCAGGCTTGGAGGATTTTTTACTTATTTTCAGGGATTTATATGTTTTGAGGGAAGATAGATATTGAGACGTCTGAAAATATGGTAACTGTAGTGTTTCCACAAGGAAAAAAACCCAGCAACTTTATTGTACCACATCACGTGATGGGCAGTTGCTTAACTGAGAGAGCCTTCTTTAGGCTGTACATCCCAGATGGATACACAAATGATTCTTCTATTTGTCATCATGCTGCTTCTCATTACATTAAGAGAAATACAATGCCTTATTTACCTGCTCTGTGCCAGCTATGATCTCCACTCATGACACAGATGTTGGCTGAAAAAACATCCCGCAGTCTGTCCCTGTTGTGTATAAAATGAAGCTCCAGCTCGGTTCAGCATCTTGGATCTCCAGGCATCTGCAGTGGTACAGAGAGAGGCAAATGAGTTACAGCACACAGGTAGACTTAGACGAAATAAATATGAAGCATAAATATGGGGAGAGTTATTAGATATTGGTACCTGGTTTTTTCAGAAATAGGGCAGAATCCTTTTGATAAAGTTAATGGAAATGACAGAGGTGTTGAATGGGAAACTACGAGAGATGGTACAGAGAGAAAGATAATACTCATGAGCATTAAATTATATATAACTTCCCTTGACTTCAAGAAACCAGAGCTTGACCCTGGGATCTTTTGTTGACTCTGGTGCAAAGTAAATAACTATGTTTCATCCTGTAATATGTATTAACATCCTTGTTAATAATCCATGCATGAGACTTGAATAATTAAGATTTGTTTATTGCTCATATGGGAAGATGTGCTAATTTTTTACTCACTTCTTGTTTTTCAGCTTTTAAAAATACTTTGTTGCAAATCCCCAGGCTCCTGAAAGCTTTAGATAATTAAGTTAATTTACACCAGATTTGTTTTGGGAGTGTTTCTGATTCAGCATTTGCTAGCGACGCAAGTTTTCCAAGGGCACAGCTGAACGGAGCTTAGGTCATTAATAGACTGAGGCACTGCATGATCTGTGGGAAGGCACCATCCATGTAACAGCTGCCAAGTCTGTCCTGTATTGTATAAACATGATAGTTCCTTTTCCAAGAACAGTTGGAGAAAGATGAATTCAAATGTTTTTGTATCTGTGGCAGATTCTTTCCCTGAGGCAATTAAAATGTGGAAACAAAACATGCACTGCTCATACGTTTCTCAGGAGAGAGAAAAGAGCATGAACATATGACAAATGTGAAAGTAAATAACATACTGGTGGGTGACGGCCTTGAATTGTGGTGGATAGCCCTGTATGGGATCCTAGCTATGAGAGAATAGATGTACACTTACTAGCTAGTCCCACTATTAGCTATTTCTTCTTCCTTTCATGTGTAGGTAATTTGTAACACCAGGCATGCTATAAATCTCCCTTCTGTGTTTTGTTGCACTGATAACAGAGTACTGCAGTCTCTAACCATGAGTTTAGTTTTCATATATAATTATGGAACAAAGAACTCAGACAATGGGCTAAGAGTTTGGCATCTTTTTTGGTGATTATCTGTAATACTTACAAATGAGCTATGACGAGAAAAGGAGAAACAAAAGACAATTCTGTGATCACACACTGAAATCAAGGCCCAGATAAATTTTTAACATGCTGGTATTATACCAGCTCAAAAGGGTGTCAATACATCGTGCTACACTCAAAGTTAAATTCTGTATTTTAAGTTTCTACAGAACAGCATATTTTGTTATTTAAAAAAACAGTACAAGCATAGTGTTTCCCCAGGACAGCTTAAAACACACACCCTCCATCTTCGCCCTGTCTTGTCCAGTGCTAAGAGCCAAATACGAGCAAATGTCCATCATCCTGGAAGCCAGGAAGAGCATCCACTGTGCTAAGTCACTCCCATAGTTCAAATATTTCTTTTCCAAGTCCTGTCTTGTTTTGAAGTCCTAGATGTCAACTTTTTGTCCTGATAT
The DNA here is from genome assembly GCA_013397755.1 of Cnemophilus loriae. NCBI lineage: Eukaryota > Metazoa > Chordata > Aves > Passeriformes > Corvidae > Cnemophilus > Cnemophilus loriae. The sequence goes on from VZTF01001314.1 coordinate 63,727, forward strand.
CAAGGGATTGTAGAATAATTTAGAGTAGAATAATGTTTAGATTATAGAATAATGTAGAGTTCTGTGTGGTGTCCTCAAGTGACTATAGAGACATTTCTCTTCTTTGTTTGGAACTGGGAAACCACGCCAGGACCACAAGAGCTATTTGATAATCTAACCCAGAGTTTTTGAAAGCTCTGGGCACACTTGAATATAATCCCAGAATTTTCTGCAATATTTACATATGTATGAGCATGTTACTTTTTGTGCCTCAGTTTGCTGTCTGTGAAACCAAAAGTGGACTCCTTGCTTACAGATCTTTTTAAAATATATACTTGGAGATGCTCAAATGTTGGATTAACTAGTCCAGGAGCAAAGACTTTGCTGACTGCATTTTTTTGTGGTATACAATGAGAAATATGTAAACTTACTTTTAAGCAACCAGCATTATTGTGGATTCCAATGTATGAAAAGATGGAGAAATTTGCAGAGGAGACTTGAACAAAAAATTAAATTTGTCACTGAAATTTTAATTTGTTGGAATATGTTCATTATAGACTGATGAATTGCATCCACAATTTGAAACATGCATTGTGAACATGCAATATCTCTTAGGGGTCCTGTCTGTGGGCACTAAAAACTGGGATGAACCCTGGGACACTCCAGTTATTCCAATCATCAGCAAAAAGAGTATTGCAGCTCACCATCAAGGAGGAAGGACACTGCTCCTCTTCCCTACACAAATGAGGTCTTCTGGTCAAATCCCCAGTAGGAAAAAGAAAAAGAAATGTTGACAAGACCCTTTTCTGGAGATATTCAACAAGCCAATTAGCCTATTTCACCTCTTCTCAAACAGACTTTTCTCTTTTCCTCCCTGGATTTCCATGATTTATTATTACTGGCTCAGATGGGAATCCTAGGACTTCCAACACCTAGCTGTCAGAGTAGTCCACTTGAGTTAAAAATACTGCAGTCTGAGAAATTCAGAGGACAGAAGTGGTAAACTTCTCTATTGAAGGTTTCTTGTTCTCTTTCAATGCATCTCAAAGGGTTTATTTTCAAATGATCAGAGTGGACTGATTTAAAAAAATATATATATTAATATCAGATTTTCTTTTAACAGGAAAAAAAAAGTCTGTTTCAAGTTGGGAGGAAAACAAATTTCAAAACTCCTGAATCCTTTTAAAAGAGAAATTACAGTTCCCTGTTCAGCTTTAATAAAATGTCACCTTTCAAATGACCTAAATTCACAGTAAAACTAATGAAAAAACCTGAGTTTCTAAAACTTAATTTTGGCTATTCTTCAGTCTTATTTCATAATTTTCTAATGTGTGTCAGTGACAGACAATGCACAGTAGTTTAATTATTATCTTCTGCTGTGTGAGCATGCTGTGAAAAAAAGATTGTGGGGAACAGAAGAAGGAGGAGATAAAATATCCTGACACAAATTAGTATTTAACATACATTTTGAAATCAGTCTGCTGCTGCCCCTGTTTCTTCAGCTCTTTAGATACAGCACACCAGAGAGCCCATCAATTTTATTTCCTCACCAGAATGTGCTAGGGAAACAACTGCTTTGTTTTTGTTTTGTTTTTTTTTTTTTTCCCATTTAACAACATCTTTCCCAAAAAAGACCAGACATCTGAGGATGATTGCAAACATTCACTCCATTAGTTCTGGGCTCTGTAAGAATCTGACTTTAAATGATTTAGGGAGAACTGCTATTTGTCCACTTGTGATGAGCATATTTTTCAAGTTAGGGTGCCGGGGTTTTCTGTCTAGCAGACAGATGACAGCCACAGTTTAATCAACCTGCCAAAGCAAACAAGAACGTGTTCAATATTTAACACACAGTATGTAAATAGCCCGTCTATGTTCATGTGTCTCTTTGGTTTCTCAAGAAAATTACTGTATGGATATGCTATAAGAATATATTGAAACATGAACACTGTTTAATAAACAAAAAGAACTATAGAATTTAGTTTTAATTAAAGAACTGATGGTAGCAGTTTTGGAATCATGGTTGTTCATTTCTGTCACTGTAAAATTTGTGAATTATTTACTAGAGGGATCTCTATGAGTGTGGCAGAAATCACTGTGGCTGGAAATGGCCAACCATAATTTCCCATGAGGGCTTTGGAGAAGCTGATATAAGGAAAACATCCCTAATCTCCCTTGTGTTCTTTGTACAGAAGACTAGTAAGAGGCACTTGGATGAAGATATACAAAATAATCAATAGCATAGGTCATACAGGGTTGGGAATTGTGTGATATTTTCTTATAATAATAAAAAAGAACATGCATTGAAATAGAAATATGAGAACTGCAAGCTAATGAAACATACATTCTATTTCACTCTGCATTAATTTTTTCTTGTGCAACCCTTGGGCTGAGAGATTTATACAAGCCAAGACCTTACAAAGGTTTGGCCGAAGCTGGACGTTTAAAAAGCAAAACAAAACAAGAGAAAAAACAACCAACCGCATGGGATAAGAGACACTGTTTTTCAGATGTAATCTAAGTTGTAAGAAGAACATTAATTTATGAATCTATTTTTCATCTGAATGATTGCTTGCCTTTAGTCTCATTCAGATCTCAACTGAGGTGAAAAGGTGTACACATAACCTGTAGTGCAGTGCAGTGCAGTTTTCATGTTAAAATTCTGTTAGTAGAAAAGCAGGATCACCTTTCTGCAAAACTCTTCTGTTGACAATAGCATGCCAGCAAGGAACCAGTTGTTCTGATATAGCTCAAACAAAAGTTAGCAAAAAATACCACCGGTCCTTCTGCCAGTGCAAACAGATCATCTGCCAAGCTTGCTGTAAAGTAGATCAACTGGGAAATCCAAGCTTACCTTTGGAAAAGGGACCTTTAAAGGTTAGCACTTCTGATTCAGACTTCTCTTTCTCTTAGTCAGAAGAATGTGCTTTCAATATAACAAAATAGTAAAAAGATAGAACTTTTATTCAAATTATTTTTAATTATGGGAGGCAGGTCACTATTTTGTAGTTTGTTTTATTTTTTCAGGATATTTTGTCATGTTCATCCTGCCCTGGCTAATTTACCAAAGCAGTAAGTGTTTTCAGCTGCTATTGAAAGATGGAATAATGAAGAGCATCTGACTTCCCACTGAATCAATATTTCAGCTCTGCTTGAGGCCATTTTCAGTAATCATTGGGTTCAATTGTTTTAATTTTAATATTATTAACAAATGGTTTCATTATATTGTTTAGGAGAAGTAATGTAAAGTTACCAACACCTTTCTTTGGAATATGTGTTTTTCCCTTATTAATATTTTAAGACGAAATCTTACCCCTGGTAAGACATTGAAGAGTTGCCTTTGAATACAAATGCAGAAGAATTATGAAACAGGAACACAAAATACAAGCAGTTTAGCCTGTTTACAAATTATATGTTAGACATTGAGGAATTGCTTTGTGTTTTCTCCTTCCATCCCACCAAAAAGCAAGAAATATGTCTAGCAGCAGCAGTAACAGAGCTCTTCCAAATAGGTGTAATTTGAAGGTGGGTTCAATTCATTTTTCAAAATTTACACATTATCATTAGTATTTTTCAGCCAAGAAAGGAAGTATAGATTTTCCCCTCTTTTGAATGACATGATTGTCAAGAAGGAGAGTTTGGGGGAGGTGTTCTTTTGCCTTTACGAACTAAAGTCAACATGAAATAGAGGATCGCTACAAACATGTATGGTTCAAAGGAAATCCACTGCATTGAGTCTCACGAAAAATCAGGTCTCTACTCATACCTGGAAGAATGATTCAGGAAAAGAAACTAGCCCAGGGACTGTGAAGCAGTGTGGGCTGTATGGACATGAAGCTACTATGATGGGAAGATTTTTTCAGACTATTCCTCTCTAAAGTCCTTTTTTCCCCAGCTCATCACTACTTGATAGCTTAAAGGGTTTCCCTCAGGCTGCTGCCACACACTCTCATTTTGGAGGATATCTAATGGTGGAGGCTGTCTGGCATCAATTTTTTAAGCAGTGCATTTTGAAAACGTAGTGATGTCCCTAGAATTTAAATAATATGCTGGGGAAAAAAAATTGCACTTCCTTAATGACTGTATGAGCTTTCCAACTTTGAGCTTACATTGATTTTCAGCAGCTGAAGATCTGCTCATTTGCTTTATAACTTTCCCTATGCCATGGGTCAGCTCATTCCCTACTTTCCAAGTGTCTTTGCTTGTTTAGCTGTTACTTTTGTTATCTTACATTTCCTTCAGCAAATATTTTGGGACTGAGTGTCTCAACACCATTCTCATGGAAAAATACTTCCCTATGCAATGTTTACTTCCAGTCAGGTCTTTTGTTGTTTTGCCTTTGAGCTCTTGCTCTAACTCCTAGAGTCCCACAAGAACAAGAAATTCAGATGGATGCAAGGAATGAAAAAACCACACTACCCTCCTGCCTGTATAATGACATTTCTGCAAACACTAAATAAAACATTCCTGACAAAGATGTGTTTCACTTTTGGTTTATTAGGAACTAGATTCTCCTCCGTTGAAATCCAATTCCCAAAGTCCCAGAGATTTTCATATAAACAGATTATTATCCCTTAATCAAAGAGCGCCTATTTTCTGCTTTTATTGATGTGGCAAAATAAAAACAGATATGTTCCTTTCCCTGTACCTCCAGCATAAATTTTAACCTAAACTGAAATCTTTGGGTTTTAAAGCAAGACAAAGCAAAGATGATCAAACATCTTTTCTAGTTCTAAGAGATAGAATCTCTATCAGGGTACATTATTTTGAAATGGCTCTATCTTTGATCAAAAAGATGTTAGCTAAAGCAAATCTGTTGGGGATGTTTTAGGATGTGCCCAATGAGACGCTATCACCTTATATAATTTACTTCAAAACAATATTCCAGCTTCCATTTTCACAGACAACAGTCCTATCTCCTTCTCATTTCATTTTTTATGACAAAGAACCCTTTTAGTCATGCACAATCTTCATGGCCAACTTGGACAATAGACACGAACGCTTGAGAAAATCCAACAGTTCTCGGCAAAAAAGAAGAATGCCTTATGCCCTCTTATTCTCACATTCCTTTCCCAGATGGCACTATAGCCCATGCTGGACAGGGGCAGAAAGACTCTCAGGGTGTCAGCGGTGGTGGTTTTTCATTTTTGTTTTGGTGGGGTTTTGTTGTGGTTGGTTGTTGGTTGTTTTTTGTTGGTTGTGCTTTTTTCTTTTTTTCCAAAAAACCAGCTTGCTTCCTCATGCCTTCCTGTAACAAGCTTGAATTATGAGACATTCCTTGCAATAATTAGACTTGTAGAATTACACTGCAGACATAGAAGAAGCTCATATTTTGAGAGCAAAATTGCAAAATGGTCATGTTGTGCTTACACTCATTCATCATAATGTAAATTGCACAACATAATACTAAAGGTCAAAAATAAACCTATTCCAAAATACATATTTTAGAAAATATCAGTTTGAATGTTTCCAGACATACGTTTTTTTAAAGATTAAAGACAAATAAAATACTTTAAATAATATTCCAGAAATGCCTCACTACTCATTGCAAGAGAAAATATTTCACAGAAATGCTTTCATTTCCGTTTTCATCTAACTTTTCTGTTTTCTTTTCTATGACAAGCCTCAGGAAACAGGAAAAGGAAAGGAGAAATATTTTTCATTTATCGTATCATTGCCTTTTTCACAATGCCTAGAATTAATTCTCAAAATCCTTGCTATAGATTCATACAACTTTCTCCTGCTCTGCCATTTTCAGAAAACATCCTTCCCGGTAAGAGGAAGAATCCTTACGTCAGTCCATCATGCACAACTTTGTAAAATTATAAAAGCAGATGTGTTCCTTACTTTGCGGCATAACAGAAGCACTGAACAGTCGCTCAGCATCTCTGCACGAGTGCTGTCTCCATTACTGAGCTTGACGAAGATTTCAGTTTTCTGTAACACGTGGAAACACTAACAGCCTCCACTCATCCTTTCACATTCTTTTAAAGCTTCAGGAGGTGTTAGCGAGATCATTTGCTAAAAGGAAGAATGTTCCTGTTTCTTATCCTTGGTTTATTTGTTTAAATAATCGAATTATTGAATTATTAATTTATATAATCTAACGTGACCGAAACACAAGCTTATTTCTTATCACTTTTAAAAGATGTGACGTTGTAATGTTTGGAACTTAAGAACAGATGTCTGGAAACAACTATGACGGGTTTGTTAAAGCCTGTAATACAATATAATGATATTGCAGTAACGGTCTAGTAACTGAGTCTTGATTCAGAAAAGCACTTATGCACGGCCTTAAATTCTCATTTCTCTCATATGGCCTGAAGGCTTGCTTTTTATATCAGGATGGTGTAAAGTAGGTTTAGCCAAATGAGAATACAAACAGGTCAAATTAGAATTGATTTTTAAGCACAAATTGAGGTCTTGAAAACATATTATTTCTGTGTAAAAGCATTCACACTTATTTCAGGTAGAAAAATAATTTTAAAAATACATGTCATCAGACTCTCATACATGTTAACAGTTGTAAGGAAGATGAAACAAAATTAAGAACAACTACGCTGTGATCAGCAAAAGAAAAGCTATTAGAATGGATAGAGCCCATTTTTAACAGAATTAAATGTCTCTTATAAGTGCAAAACCTATCTTCTCTTTCTGGAAAGAAGGTTAACATTGGTAGTGAGTCATGTATATTGCCTATTTTATGGATTAAAATTCCTCTACCACATCAGTTAAATCATAAATGTGTAAGAAAGGAGAATTCTTTTCTAGATGGAGGATGAGACTCTAAAAGGTTCCTGTCTTTGTCATAATAGATAGTGCAGTTAAAATCTCCCCCCAAAATCAGCACATTATGAGGCAGACAATTCGATAAAAGGCTACTTACATAGTATTTCAAAAGAGCTCCTTTCTTTCCCTCAGTAGTGGAACAAATGTTAATGAAGCAAGCACAAATTTGATCAAAGTTGTCCTGAACTTTTAATAACATTTTAATAGCCTTACATCAAAATAGGAATACCATAATTTGTATCTGGATCAGACTAAGATTTTTTTTTTATAATCACTGTTCAGTTTTTGGCAACCGCACATATTTGTGCTATGTGATATGAAGACTTTATCACGACTCCTGGAAAGGATTACTTTGTCTTGCCTCTGGTAGCAGTTTATAGAGTATTTTACTCCAGGCTGAACTGCTGCTCCCAGAAATGTGCCTTCAGATGTAAGGAAAAGCCTAAGGACATTGGTGAGGTCAGTGGTCAGAGCAGGGTGTCCAAGGCAGAAACGGGATCGCAATTTCCCTGAGCTCCCCAAGAGGCAGCTGGCACAGCGCTGGCTCTCGGGGCACGTGGGCTGATGGGGGATCAGCCAGGAAATCACAACTTCTTGGAAGGAACTAAAAGATCTGTTCCTTGTTTATCCTCATGACATGGAGAAGATGTGCTGTCTAAAGCTGCCTAGAGGTATTAAATTCTACATGAAAGAATTAAACTCCTGCAAGGAATAATTGATAGAATTATTTTTCAACAGTGCTGACAATACTTGTATGGATTGGTTTCAATGGATTTAAGCTGAAAGTTGGAAAAAAATTTCCTTTCCATAGAAATAGTGAGCAAAATAAGGTAACTGCTTTTAAAAATACTTTCTTACATCTTGAAATTCAAAAGCATGTTCTTCAGCAGAGGAAGTGAACTGAACAGAATGGTGAAAGGTGTCCTCTGTCCACATGCCGGTTCTGGCTGTGCATCAGTAGCTGACTAAATCACCAGGAATGCAGACATGTTACAGGACTGCACCGTTTGGTGGGTGGTTAGGGAAAGCTTTCCTTTGAGATGTTGATCCTATAACTGGGCAAAAGAAAAAGGCAGTCCAGGATGTGGATGACATAATGGCTCGCATGAAAGACGTGTGCATGTATCAGCTGAGCCATAGCAATTGCTGGTGCACTGTACACCACGTATGTGCTCTGTGTACATATATACGCATTGTCCACAGCACATGCCAGATAAGGCACCACGACTTAAATCGTAATTCTAAAACTAAACCAAGTAAAATAATTCAACTCTGCCACAAGTTGAGAATACAAGAAAACACAGTTACTACAAGCCAGGCAGTGTATAATAATTTCTTATTCTGTAGTATCATGAAAATGTGCCAGAGCCCAGAACTACTATCTAAATTATGAGTGAAAAAAAGTGTGGAGCATTTCAAACCCCTTCTGTCTTTCTTTCTCCACATACATGTGACTAACTTATAAATAACTAAGAGACCTTTCAAGTATCTATAAAATGCATATATTTGTGTATATGAGCATCACTGAGCTAAACTGTTCCATCTGGTGAACAACTAAAGAAAACCAGGCAGATGATAAAACATCTTGGGGTTGGCATGCCTTTCCTTCTTGGATAGTGACAAGAAAGAAGTCATAATATAGAGGAAAGAAGTGGCACGTGATATTCCCATATTGTTTTTAAAAAAAATGAAACAGTGCAGCACTGATATGCAACACCTTGTTATTGAGAAACTCGTTCTAGAAGTGTTCGAAGAGAGTTCCTTCACACATTCTTACTTTCTGCAGCTCTGCAAAAAAAAAAAAAAGAAAAAGAAAAAAAATAGCTACTTTTCCATCAGTCTCTGAAACATCCTTTTAATATCAACCTGGGAGGATGCAAATGTGTATTCTTCTACTTGCTGTACCTCTGTGTGCAATGCACAAGTCTTGTGCCATCTCTACCTGTTAACCTGTAACTTGGTGACACAATGCATTCTTAGGCTGCTCTTTTGGAAAATTCGCGATGCTTTGCATTCTCTAAAGCTTATTAAGAATAGAAGGAAATCAATGAGCTTTTGTATTATTCCTCAAAGTTGTGGCAGTGTTTAATATCATTGCTCTCTATGCAAGATTATGTAATGGATTGTGGCAGAGACAGAAGTCATCGATTTACGCTACATAAATTCTATCAAATTTAACCTCACATTTTATTTCAGCAGGGTTTCGTGTAATTAGAGCAAATGCTAGATATCAAAAAATTACTTAGGTTCAGACTTTATCTAATGAAGTTAGCCACTGGATAAATCTAATCTAAAATCCCTCTAATTAGACAACTGAGTATTGCCTTTTTAAAATAAAAACAAGCAATCAAATAATAACAACAAAACCACCCCAAAACCACGCACAGAAGAAACCAACAACCTGAAGTCAGAATGAAGCAGTGTTGCCTCAATGCATAAGTTCTCTTTAAGGACAAAAGATTATCAAATTTTTTAGTTGATATCATGTATTTAACAAATCATGAAGTTTCCTCAGATTTGTCCTTTGCAGTGAGCCTGGAACGCATCTTGGAATGAAGCAGTCCCTTATATCTCCCCCTAATGCCTCTGTAAGCCCATAGAGAGTTTATGCCTAACCTGCAACTGCAGCCATTGGAAAGGGATTAATACCAACATATGAACATAAACTGCCAAATAATTTTTCAAGACCTATAAAGTTACAATATTTTTTAGAGTAAGATTTGAAAAAGGCAACTAATACTTTAAGGAATTACTTATACAGCTCTAGCTGTCCCAGACTACCTGAGTTCTGTGCAAATTTGCTGCATAGCATTTTTTTTTTTTTTCCAGGAACAGAATTGCAAGGATTGAAGCACTTTTAAAAAGTAGGACCACCTAAAAGACCATTCTAGCTGAAGATAAAGCTGAAGTTTCAGCCTTCCTTCTGTGGCTGAACACTTCCCTCCTCCTCATTCTCCCATCTCTGGAGCAGAAAGTAACAGAAGAAAGACCTCTGCATTCTTTACAATGTGTTCAGGAAAATGCACTTATTTTGATGATGGCCTAGACTCAATAATTAATTTTGACAGAATGAATGACCAAAGACTGTAGGAACTCATTTTGATTAAAAAACGTAGGAAGTACATGTCCTTATAGTGAAATTTTTGTGACTCATCTTCACCTTAGTGATTCTAGTTGTGGCAAGCTCCTAGTACTGCATAATGAATTTCTGGAATTTTTACACAAAGTGGGTTGCTTAATTAGTCTCACTGACTCCCCTTCATAAGTAGAAATATTTTCAAGATCAAGATAAATACCTTTCTACAGAAAAAACCCCAAACTGCTGGCTCGCTGACCACCAGTTCATCCCTGGAATAAATTGATTGACTAAGACTGAGCTGTAGGAGAGATGACTTTGGCTCATGCAGTCTGAGTTGTTTAACATATGCAAAAACCCCAAGCTAAACAGGGCAAACACAAAAGCAGCCTAGACCCTCAGCATAAAATTTTCTGCAGAGACAGACTGTGTAATGTAGGGTTTATTGAATTCCTGCAGCTTTCCAGCAAAGCTCACTGTGTGAGGTACATGTACAATATCCTGGTGTAATTTAAATGAAAATGTTGACTAGCCCTAAAAGCTCCATTAGGTGGTCTAAACTGAATAGGCAGCCATTTGCCTTGTCCTCAATACCTGCTACTTAAAACAAGGAGTACTGTTACCATGGGTTACCAGAAGGTATTCTGTATCAATGGTGTAATGATGAAATGATAGGCATTCATACTTCTTGGGGGTGAAAATTACAAAACACACAAAACAGCTTTTATTGGACAGTTAAAGTGCAAAAGTCCAGCAGCGCAAAGCACAATTTTTCACCATAAAAGAACTGTGAAAATACAGATAAACATCAGCTCAAATCAGCACTTTGTTCCTGAGATACGGTTTGTACATTTCTTATTGCAGTGCAGAAAACTGTCCCACACCCGTGAGCTGTAAAGTATCCAGGCTGGGAAAGATGTGGCAGGTAGACAAGGCTGTCAAGCACACCTTTCTTTCCAAAAGAAATATGCTTCATGGACATGAACTGCCACTCTGCTGAGTACCCTGATCTCCCACTGAAACATGGAAGTGCTAATCACCTCACACAAGCTCACTGACATGTGGTCTTTAAAGTGTTTTGTACTGGACAGGTGTCATCCAAACTCAACAGCTCATCTATAGTCAGCCAGGCATTTTTCTGGCACATGCTGATGTCCTCTTGACGGTTTAACATATGCTGCTGTGTTTTTTTGAACATGGTTGGACTTGAGCATGCTGGACTTTTCCTTAATACTTCACTGAACAGGTAGTTCTTATTGAAACTGATTGCTTTGCTAGGCTGGAGCCTGAACAAGTAAGAGGTGAATGCTTTAACATTTCCGGTATTGAGGTGTGGAGTCTAACTCTGTGGTCACCAAAGCCCAACCTACTACAGCAATTATGCTTCTGTGGCTTACTTTTGATGAAGTTACTTTTTAAAATTATGTGATTCTAAGTCCAGTGCATCCAAATACGTAGTTATTGTTTTTCAGTCAAATGCACTAGATATAAAAAGTCACTTTCAGCCTTTGCCTTGATTTTATTCATCAGTGGACTTTTCTATAAATGTGTAAGTGATATGAAAGTTAATTTTAAAAATACTAACAGAGATTGTGGGTTTCTTGGAAGCTGCATAACAACCCTGCAGAACTTCTGGGAAGACACTAGAAACAAATTTCCCGAACATCCTCTGAATTTACTCTAAAGGATTTTTGAAACCAGAACTTTTATTAAGGCTCATTACTTTTCACAATAATCCACTCATATAAAAAACAGCTGAAAGGCAGGAGAGGATGGAGGGATTGTAGCTGAAACTTAGATAACATTAAATTCATATATTTAACACTATCACATCATATCATAAATCAGTGCAATCACTGGGGCAATAACAGCTTACATTATAGTCTTCTCTTAGTTTTGTAACTTGAAATGTCAGGGAAACAGCCGTTCTAACAGGCTTGCCACAGAGAAGGCTAGCGGTGTCTTGGCCTGCATTAGAAGCAGCATGGCCATCAGATGAGAGGTGGTCCTTTCCCCCTTCTCAGCACTGGTGAGGCCACACCTGCAGTGCTGTGCTCAGTTCTGGGCTCCCCAGTACAAGAGAGAGACACAGATGTACAGGAGAGTCCAGCAAAGGGACTGCCACTAAGATGATCAATGTGGTAAAGCAGGTCTCCTGCAAGGAAAGGCTGCAAGACCCGAGACTGTTTAGCCTGGAGAAGAGTAGGCTCAGGGGTGACTTATTAATGTATATAAATATCTGAAGGGAGCGTGCAAAGAGGATGGAGCCAGGCTCTGTTCAGTGGTGCCCAGTGGATGGACCAGGGGCAATGGGCATAAACTGAAAAAAGGAAGGTTTCTTCTGAACAGCAGGAAACACTTTTTCACTGTGAGGGTGACCGAGCTCTGGCAGAGGGTGCCCCGAGAGGTTGTGGAATCTCCATCCTCAGACACATTCAAAAGTTGTTTGAATATGATTCTGAGCAACTGATTGTAGGTGTCCCCACTGGAGCCAGACTAGACAATTCCCAGCAGTCCCTTCCAACCTCAACCTTTCTGGTTCTTTGATAGAAATATTTTGAGCACAGCAGTGTAGTGAGTCATAAATGTTCAAGGATGCTGTGTGTCACAGGAGTGTTCACTGGGCCTTGTCATGCCAGAACTACAGCATGCCAGATTTGGCACGTTTTTAATGGCTGGATTTTTAGAAAAGCATTAGTCCTGTAGCAGTACGCCAGGTGAAAGCCCTAGCCTTTTCCTTCCCTCAACATGTTACGGGTTACTTTATTAAAAGAGGAAACTAATTTTCAAATTATCAAACTAATACATCTTAAAAGCCTCAGAAAGATCCTGTGTATATAAAGACAAACAAAATAGATGTATGAATGGAAAAGAGCTGCTAGGTTTAGGGGACAAACATCTCACAATGATGGAAGTTCTCATACACCCTAGCTAAGTAGAGGCATTGTAGTTATCTCACTAAACTAAATTTGAAATACTTTGGAATATTCTCTCTGAAAATTCGATGGAAGGAATAAAAAGCAATGAAAAAAGGGACATATGTCCTTTAATCAAAAAAGATTTTCACAGCCAAAGGGTACTAAAATACTTAGACTGAATAAGTAATTGCAACCATCGCTTAGTGAAATGAAACTTCAGAGTCTATCATGACAGGTTTGATGCTGCTGTAGCAATACACTGAAGCTGATTAAATGTTAAACATATGCTATAAGTGCTTAGTGTTCTTAAAAGTAATTTCATTATTTAATAAGGTTCAATCATGGGTATGCATTGCAAATTTTCCCAAAAATTCAGTGTGTTCAAATATTGTCATTATTATTTCTTCCTCTATTTTAGTTAGGTAGATTTTTAATTCAGATATCTATCTCTGTGAATCTAATAGAATTTTAGGGGCTTGGAAAACACTGCAAGCCAAGCAGAAGCTGCTGAGATAAGTCTGCAATTTTTTCACTACAAATTTTTTAAAAAACAAATGTCTTTTGTGACATTTTTAGTGTGGTGATGGACCAAACTATTAATTGATGATTAAAAACCTTTTTTTTCTTACTGATGAAAATTCCTCTGTTGATCTTAAATGCAGAAATCAAATGCTTTCATTTCATTTGCTTTCATGACTTATCTCGGTGAGTCAAATTAGAATGGAGCTTTTCGAACTTACTGATTTAGGACATTTGTGTTGATAGGCACTCTTGTGACTATTTTAAATATTATGTAATAGTTTTGGATAGCAATCTACAAATTAGAATGAAAACTGAGAGCGGTGTATTTCAAATATATGCCAGATACAGCATTATTTCTGATCTTTGATTTGATTAGGGGAACTTCTGGATGAGCAAGTGATTAAAAGAAACATACTTACAGCTAGTGAATATCTGTGAGTATGAGATTGCAGAAATGCTACCAGCCAGCAGCCCCCAGCATTGCACTGCTCACAGGAAGGGCCTGACCCCCTCTCTGCTCCTGGGTTCTGCCTGGTGGAGGATGGAGGGGATATGGCTTTCAGCAGGACTGGGATGGGAGGGACAGAGACTCCTGACATAGTCACCATCACCAGCAAATCCCAAGGTATTCCGACTAACTGATGCTAAAGCAATATTTCACTATTCGGTTTCCATTAGATATAAACTAAGACTTTGCTTCCCCTTATCTTTGCTTGACATAGCTAACAATACTGAATTTCTCATCAAATCGATATTTTTGTTTCCAAAACAGGCAACATGACCACAGGATTCCCAGGAAGATGTAAAATGCAGAAGATACTTGCACATGATGACAAATAGTCAAGTTATATTAAGCTAGCATTTCTTTAAACTTACTTTTTTATTGTTATTATTTCACAGCTGGACAAACTAGAGGGCTGTATACAGTAAATTGTTTTGATTGGGCCTTGTGGTACCTTTTAGGAGATGGCACAACTGTCTTTGAAAGCATCTGTATTCTTACAGTTCAAACTTATGTTTTATCGTCTCTATGCCTGTTAAGAAGAAAAGTTGAATATCATTTTGGTAAAGAAGACAAGCTTAAAGGTGATCTTTCTGACTGTTAGGCTAATGAGACAATGAAAAAAACCAAACATTAATAGGCCTTAGTAGAGCATTTTTCAGAGCAGGATAGACAAATGCACATCAGAGGTGGTCATGGAAAGATCACAGCAAGGCAGTGAAATGGATTTTCTCCTGAAATATCTTCCACTTTTATAGTCTAGGCTAATGTTTAACTCTTAGGTTGACCATCTGCAAAAAAGAATCCTGTACATGTGATGCATAAAAGATAATCATAGAATCACAGAATTAAGTTGGAAAAGACCTTTAAGGTCATTTAGTCCCACCACTAACCCAGCAGTGCCCAGTCCACCACTAAACCAAGTCCTTGAGTGCTACATTTACATGTCTTTTCAAAAGATAAATTAATAAAGACATTAAACAGGACTGGCCCCAATACTGACCCCTGAGAACACACTTCTGACCAGACACCAAGTGGATTTAACTCCTTTCACCACCACTCCCTGGGCTTGACCATCCAGGCAGTTTTCTATCCAGGAAAAATACACCTGGCCAAGATGTCAGCAGCCAGTTTCTGCAGGACAATGCTTTGGGAAACGGCATCAAAGGCTTTACTAAAGTCCGGGTAGACACATCCACAACCTTTCCCTCACCTACAAAGTGGCTCACAGTGTCATAGGAGCAGGTGAGGAAAGTCTCAAGCAGGACCTGCCTTTCCTAAGCCCATGCTCTCTGGGCCTGATTCGCTTATTTTCCTGTACGTGGCATATGATGGCACTCAAGATGATCAGCTCCGTGATCTTCCCTGGCACCCAGGTCACACTGACAGGCCTGTATTTCCCTGGATCCTTCTTCTGGCCCTATTTGCCAATGTGGATCACATTTGTCGACTTCTAGTCACCTAGCTAGACAAGACTGCTGATAAGAGGTAGAAGGTGGCTCAGTAAGCACTTCTGCCAGCTCCCTCAGTATCATAGACGGAGTGGAATTTCCAAATTCGGTGCTCTCTAACAAACTTCAAACTTCAGTCTTCCACAGAAAGTAACCTGAACAGTTTTATTTACTACAGAAATGCCTAAGGTGTTCCCAGCTACTTTGCAGCAGCTTCCCACAGACGAACACAGAGTTAGTAAAATTTATTTGACAGGCTACGTTAAAATAAGATATCATGAAAAGTTCATGAAATTTAGGCCTCATAATAACTTGGTGCCCATTGAAACAACATCGTAGTACTGAATAGGAACTGTGTAAATGGAACAGGAAAAATACATTTAAAGAAGCAGCAGAAAGATATCTAGAAAACAAGGCAAAAACTGAAATTAATTTTTGAAAGTGTTCACTAGTAGATAGTTTCCACATGACTAGACACCTATCATTGAACTAATAAAACCAGCACTGTTTTGAGAAAGTGTGTGTTTTATCTCATGTATGTAAAAATTTAATTCTGGAAGATTACTTTATACTTATCCACAGCAAAATAATCATCTTATTTCTCTTACCATATATGCACTAGTGTGTGAAGAGTGTGCACAGGCACAGTCATTCAAATAAGGTGTTTTCCTTTGCTTTTCTTGGCTTCTCTTAGTGAGAAGGCAGATTTCCCCATTGAAAACAAAACAAAACAAAATGAAACAAAACAAAACAAAACAAAACAAAACAAAACAACAAAACCCCCAAAATATCCCAACCAAAGAAAAAAACCTAAACTCTGCCTCTTGTATAAAACCTTCTAATCACAGAGTCCTCATCACTGTGCCTAATCCAAAAATTTGGGGATTAGTAATTGTCAAATGATTTTGAGAGATTGCTTCCAAGCCAAAACTCAGGTTCAAAACTGCCAAAACCCAGCTTCACACTTGAAAGACCTTCCCAGCCCTTTTCTTTAGATACTGATGGTAAAGAATATGTCTGTACAATTTCAGAAATGGGCTCTACTGATGCACCTTCTGTCATGCACTTAAACAGGTGTGAGAGGAGTGATGACAGCCAGACCTGTGAGACTGACATGAATTAAGAAGAATCAGCTGCTATATAATGGAGATTTTATTTTCTTGCTCAGCTAATCAGTGAGAACACAAGCACTGAGGGAATGAGAGTGCTCTGGACCTGCTTGGCTGTAAACATCAGTGAAGAGTAGAAGTGACTGAGATGGTCAGGAAAACAGGAGTTTTGATCTAGGAGACAGGAAGGGACCAAGAGGAATGCTGGCTGTGGGTAGTGGTATACAGTCCAAACTATGAAATCAAGAGTGTTGACAAAGTTCCCAGAAGTGTATTTTGTACATTATTTGATTATGTGTATTATACTGCCACTCAGGACAGAAGAAATGTCTCTGAATTTTGTATTTACTTTTCATTGTCATATTCCTATCTTGTAGAGTGAGCCTTTAGTTTTGACTGGCTATAAGCATAAGGATTGAGAAACAAAGACTGAATTCCTGGGAGTTTTTCTATTAAATACATCAAATTGTGTGCAGAGTGATTAATTAATATAAAAATTTAATTTGCTGATTAGTTCTTTTGAAAAACAATTAGATAGGCACAATGTCCTTTTCTTTGCTATGGCTATGAACAACCAGTCTTTGGGATGTTAAGGAAGTAATACGGTTAGTTGCTACATTTGTGCAGGTGGAAGCCTCTTAAAACAACTTTTTCATTTCCCTTTTTCTCTGGTGAGAATATATTCCCTTATACTACTCTCAAAGAAGTTGACTCCAATTTACTAAAGGTTTGGCATCACACGCTGAAAGCTACGGACAAATCAATGTGTAGAATATTAACCTGTCACAATGCAGAAATGTGTTTTCTTGCACTGTCTTCTAAAGAGAGTTTTATCAGGAGTCTCTCTCCATCTGTGAACTATAAGTCAAATTCCACTGAAAAATGGCACACTCAGAGGTGTGAAAATTTCCTGTGAAATGGAGAAAAAAGGCCCAACTGGCAGCCATTAGAATGTCAGAACTCAGCGAGAGCTATTGTCCCTTTATGAGAGAGCAAGGCAACTCTGCTGAGATAAATCTGTGCTGGGAACATTGGCAAATCTGGTGGGTGGCAGAAAGTGTTCATGGGAAAAAAAAAGGTATTTTGAGCTCTAGTAACTTTGATAGAAGCAACCGTGCTCTGATATAGTGTGTCTTCCCACAGAGTAGATAAAACACTTGATAAGGAATGTTGGGAATGTTGTATGAGATATAGCAAGGCTAGACATTGTTTGCTACAGCTTCCATCAAAAAAATTTAGTCTGTTTGCCTCAACAATGCTGCTTTTTTTCTGCCCTCCAGCATGAGAAATCATTACGTCCCTTGTGATAAAGAAGGAAATAAAGGAGTCAGAGCAGTGGGGGAAGGGAGAAGAATAATACTTCAACACTTCTTACGCTTGCCATTTGGAAAATCCACAGAACAAAAAAACCCAAAACCAACCAGTGATACTAAGGTTGGTAATGCTCTCTCTAAAATTCAAGGGAACGTTGTGTTACGGAGACTCTAACTGTACCCCACTTCTCCCAAAGCACATATATCTGCTTTGATGGTGACTGGTACTGAATAGACCCAGTAAACCTCTTCCACCTCCCGGTGCCCTTAGGTGGTGAGTTAAAAACAGGGTGGATGCTTGCTGGCAAGTTGTTTACACTGCCTAGATCTCTAGGGGAAGATTTTGTGTTAACTTTATGTTACTGAACACAGCTGAAAATCATTATTTCCCTTGAAGGATAATGCAGCAATAACAAACTTTTATTTTCTCAGTCATCTAATACATGACACTGGTAAATGTAGTTGCTGTCGACATTGTTACAGAAATTGTATAATTCTAGAACAGCAATGATAATTAATTTGTTTTTTGGGCTGCATGCACATATATCAGTCAGCAGCTGGAGATTTCATAAGAATGATGTCACTATTGCTAGAAAAACGTTGTGGAGAGTGTAGATGAGAGGTGCCCCATAGCACAGTGTTCCATTGCATTTCAGGGCATTTTTGGCAAAACCAAATCAAGGAATCTTGTTAAAAATCTTTCCAGCTATGCTCTTGTGGAGAATATATATATATTCCTGGTGAAGATCTGGCCTGAATGAGAAGCCTATGAATTAGCTCTGAAAAAATCTTCGAATAAAAGTGGCAAATGAAAATATGATCTATATTTTCCATATGGATATACGTGATGAAGATACCAAATGTACTAGCATTCCTGCCACTGAGCACCTTTAGGGGACACGCTGACAAGGTGGGTAAAATGTGTGTGACTGATTGTTTCTTGGAAATGCTTCTCCACCCTATCAGCTCATTTTAATGTGGATTTAGCAATAGGAACGTGTCAAAATGACCCTTGTTTGCCTCAAGAATGTATGAGCTGTCTGGTGCTTGTGAAGCTATATTAAACACAGAGAGTTGTGCTTGGTGAGGTGCTATAAAACAAACCATTTATTTTATTGGAGCCTATTTCAATAATACTTACGTATACACCTAGTAATAAAGTAAATCCATAGCTACAAAAAATAGTAAAAATTCTTAGTTTCAGTAATTCAATTTATTATTTCAGAATTTAAGTAAAGAGTCTTATGTTTATCAGAGATTATTAAAGTATCAGTATAACAAGTGAAATAATACAGTGGGGCTACTATTAAGCCTTGCCAATAGCAAATAATCTCAGTTACACAAGAGCTGTGAAAATTATCGCTTTCAGTTGCAAATGTAACTAAAACACAGTGATGCTAATAAGCCCCTTCCCACTTTATTGGGATGGATTGCACCTATTTGCCTTTGAGCACATAAACTGTTATGAAAGGGTTTTACTCTTAGCCTTCTCCAATCACTTTGATGAGCACAGAGTGGCTGCATCATTCTTCTACTTTCATCTCTGATATATGCTTTACACTGGTGAAAACAAATTCTTTCAACAAGAGAGCAGTTATGAGTAATTATTTTGATAATTTTCAGGAAATAGCAGATTAAGCGGAGAAAAGATACTTTCCCTTATAGCTAGAAGTGGTGCCAATAACTTATTCTATAAAATTATGTCCAGTACATAGCAGCCAACCTGGTTGGTTGAATTCTATTATAATAAGAGAAATATGTTAGAAATGGCACATAAAAATCTCTGGACTGTGTAACTATTCTGTCAAGGCAACAGAATCTCTTTTGAAATCTAAGGTGACAGAGTTTGATACAATGAAGATTCATATTCATAAAAGATTCTTAGGGAAAACAGACAACAGGAATGGATCAGTATATTCTGTCAGGGTAAGGCAGACCAAGTAGATGTTGTTTTGACTTTTCCAGTGATTCTTAAAATTAACAAGTTAGTTACTTAACTTTTGCTGTCATTTCAGATAATGGCTGAGTCATGTACAGCACAACATAACTGTCAAAGTTTGGTTTCACTGTCTACTTGTTCCATAGCAAGTGGAAATCTGTTTAAAAATATACGGACTAAAGGAAAGAATGAAACAGAAGGACTGCATTTCTGTTGAAACCCTATAGCATATGGTAAACATAAAACACTTTGTATTTGCATTAGACGTAGAGTGAGTATCTCTCTTGGTTGGAAATATAAAGATATTTTATTTAAAGACAAATATAAGGAAATATCAGTGCTTAAATAGAAGTGCTTTTCTCCTTCTTAAAACTAGAAAATATTATACTTTGTAGCTGAAATAGTTATAATATATAAATATGTGAGAAGACCACCTTCCACACATCCATGTATTTAAAGTCAGAAATAGAAATACAGTTATAGAAAATATAGAATATAAAGACAGACATAGAAAACACGTGGAAAAATGTCTTTTATCCAACCCTCAAGATCAAATGCATCTGGGAGAGGACAGCCCTGGATGTACGGACAGACTGGGGAATGAGAGGCTGGAGAGCAAAGTTGTGGAAAGGGGTCTGGTGGTCCTGGCAGATGGAAAGGTGACCATGAGCCAGGAGTGCCCCGGCAGCCAGGAGGGACATCCCTGTCCTGGGGGGCATCAGGCACAGCATCGCCAGCCGGGCAAGGGAGGGGATTGTCCTGCTCTGCTCTGCTCTGCACTGGGGTGGCCTCACCTTGAGCACTGTGTGCAGTTTTGGGCTCCACAGTGCAAGAAAGACATCAAACTATGAGAGAGTGTCCAAAGGAGGGCAACAAAGATGGTGAAGGGCCTTGAGGGGAAGCCACACGAGGAGCAGCTGAGGGCACTTGGTCTGTTCACCCTGGAGAAGAGGAGGCTGAGGAGAGACCTCACTGCAGTTACAACTTCATGTGAAGAGAAAAGGAGGGGCAGGCACCGATCTCTTCTCTGTGGTAAGCAGTGACAGGACCGGAGGTAATGGCCTGAAGTTGTGTCAGGGAAGGTTTAGGATGGAAAAAGAATTCTTCACCCAGAGGGTGGTTGAGCACTGAACAGGCTCCCCAGGGAAGTGGTCACAGTGCCTGACAGGGTTCAAGAAGCATTTGGACCATGGTCAGGCATTTGATGTGATTTTTGAGATTGCCCTGTGC
Source organism: Cnemophilus loriae (assembly GCA_013397755.1). Classification (NCBI taxonomy): domain Eukaryota; kingdom Metazoa; phylum Chordata; class Aves; order Passeriformes; family Corvidae; genus Cnemophilus; species Cnemophilus loriae. The sequence continues at coordinate 84,555 of VZTF01001314.1, forward strand.
AGGGCCAGGGGTTGCACTCAGTGATCCTTGTGGGCCCTTTCTATGATTCTCTGATATAATCGCTCTTTCATTAATGCCTTTTTCTGTAAGGGTTCTTCCTCACATGGCATTTCCCAGGTTGAGACAATGTATTTGCACAGGCAAATCTCATATATAAATTTCAGCTTGCAAATTGCAATTTGAGCTTTGTGGGTTTTTTTATTAAAATACTAGATTTCTTCAGGCAGAGTTATAGGCTTTAAACAGGCTTTGATTAATGGTAACTATGCTTAATTTCTCCTCAGTGGATTCAGAGGATCAGCGTGCTTTACTCACGAAACAAAAGACGGTGCCTTAAAATGAAGGAGTTGTGTCACTCTAATTATACCAATCTTATCTTATTCAGAAGTTATTCAAATTGCAACAACTAAAGAATTTCAGCAGATAGTAAAATCAGATTCTTAATTTTAGTGTGAGTCATGAGGATTTAACATTTTACAGCTTTGGACCTGAAATAAGATGTCTTAATTATTTAGCAGTTTCACACATAAAGTGATTTACATGCCTCCTCCTACCCATCAACCTGAGGTTTCCTTTCGCTTAATTAAATTTTCAGAAACACACATCATATATGCTGTACTCTATTACCTTCATAAACTGTATTCTTTCCTATATATCATATCCCATTTTGCATATATAAATACTGTAAATGAAGGAATTTGTGTCTCTGTTTGAACTTTTAGAGAATATCATCATCTTGTCTTTATTTTGTTTGGGGGTTTTTTTGATTGTCTTTTTGATTGGTTTTTTTTTACAGTATTTCTTATTATACAAGCAAATTCTCTGTTAAATTTAAAAAAGAACTTTAAGGTTGTGAGGGGCAGGGGGTTAAAAGAAAACCAAATGTTCTGAGAAGGGCTGTTACAGTGCCTCGGGGAGTGAGAAGGTAAGCTATCTTCAGCTCGAAATCCAGACACCAGTAGAATAGGAAAACTGAAACAAATTTCCCACGAAATGCCATAGCAACATTCCTGAACACAAAGCCATATTCTACCTTCACTGACAAGTGAAATATTTTCCATAGAAAGTAAAAACTGAGATTTTTTCCTAAAAATATTAAAATATACACATATACGGACTCTCAAAGATCAGCTCTGAAAACCACTTCTGAAAGGGGAGTTGAAAGAGCCATGGTGAAGAGGGGAATTCTGCAGCGCCTACTGCAGGATTATGGAGTTGATGGCCTCAGTAGCCTCCTGTGTTTGCACTTATACAGAATTTCAATAGGCACTAAGATGTTCAAAACATCCTGAAAGGCAATTTTGCAGAGAGCCCCACAGGGCTGGCTAATGCAGCTCAGTCCAGACGGGTTATATGATTATACTGGGATTTTCAAATGTCCAGTCATGAGGAGGACTCAAAAGGTAACGGTAGATTTTACTCTTAGCTTTTTGGAAAAGAGAAGTTTAGTGACTGTAAGATGCTATTTGAAGGTGAAGGTTTTATTTTTGTCTGTAGACTCACAAATGCCAGCAGATACAGGAATACACAAAATGAAAGTACTTTTATGTTAGGGTGATAATGTCAAAGGTATTAGCCCCCTGTAGAAAGTTCTGTTATAAAATAACTGTAATATCTGGAATTTTGTAAATAATAAGAATCAGCCTAAGACACGCTTTGGTTTTATCTGTATGATTTGAATCTGGCTTAATTTAACTAGGCTCTGAAGGAACACAATCTGTCACTTTCCTGAAACAAAACTCAACTCTTGCCTACAAAACTTTCTAGAGGTGCGTTCTGCCTACAGGCCTAAATACTAATGATTATACCCCCCCAAAATTATGAATGAGATCTTGGTCCCACTGATGTAATTCACCTTTTCTTTGTAAGAAGTTAAATACATAATAAATAATTATTCATACAGAGACTGTAATGACTGACAATACCTAAACGACTCAGAAAGCAGGACCTGCTGGTATCCCTTCCCTGAAAACACCTGGCAGTAAAAAATATAGTACAAGACATGCAATTGCATGACAAGTCAGTGAACATTCTTACTGGAAAGAGTTGTCATAATCAGGAAGTCCTTTAGAAAATTTGTTTTCCATTTAAACCCTACTCGAGACTATCTGTTCAGGTGTTATTTTATATTGAGATCTGGAAACTGACCATAATATGAATAATACTTTCTTCTGGTACAAAAATTGCTTACATAGAGAGTTGTACAAAGAAATTGTGTAATGTTGTTGCAAGCTGAAAATGAGAAGGAAATTCCTGTTGACAAGCACTAGGGAATATATTTTTAAGCTATAGTTACTTAATAGTGGCTATCTTACAAGTTTTAAGCAGGTGCTCAATAAGGGATTCTGATGTTGACTATACTCTTATCTGTTTCCTCAAATTTTAAAATGCAAACTAAAATACTAATGGAGTGTGATCCTATGCCTCTCTACAATTCAGGGAAACAAGGAGACATCAAAGGCAGAACTGGAACTTCAGCAAGTGGGTTACCAGCTCTGTCTGTTTGTGTCTGAAGGTGGAATCCTGACATCAGATGAGTTTTCAAAGATACAGTTTTCAGCACACATTCCTTGCTAGTGGCTTTAAAATATGAAATATTTATATGAGTATTTTCTATTGCACATGAAAAAATAAGGATTCCCTAGATATTATACTGGACCGAATTTTTGAGCACTAGATTTATTATAATCCAGCAATTTGCATTGCAGTTACGGACAGAGGTTGTAGACAAACAAAACTTTCTCAAAGTACTTGCTGCATCTTTTGATGACCACCAGCAGTTTTGGATATATCTTGCTTATGCATTTTAACCCATTTTGGTGGCATGTTTGATGTGGGAAGGTCCACACAGAAGAAGTTCATGAAGGGCCATCTCCTGTGGGTGGCACCCCACACTGAAGCAGGGGAACAGCGTGAGGAGGAAGGAGCATCTGAGACAATGTGCGTTGAACAGGCTGCAATCTGCCTTCCCCATGCCTCTGTGCTTCCCTTGGCAGAGGAGAGAAAAGAATTGAGAGTGAAGTTGAGTCTGAGAAGAAGAGGCATGGGCTGGTTTTGTTTGGGATGGAGATTATTTTCTTCATAGAAGCTCATATGTTTTGGATTTGTGAGCAAATCAGTGTTGGTAATAGACCAGTGTTTTACCTACTGCTGAACATTAAGATATTTCCTGCCTCTCACACTGCCCCACTGGTGATAAGGCTGGAGGTGCCCGAGAGGTTGGGAAGCGACACAGTGGGGACCGTTGACCCCAGCAGACCCAAGGGGTGTCCCACACCATGTGTGTCATACTCAGTGCATAAACCTGGGAGAGGGAGGAATGTTCAAGTGTGATGCCGTTTGTCTTCCCATGTCAGTGTTCCACGTGATGGAGCCCTGCTTTCCTGGGGACAGCTGCTGGATCATAGAAGCAGTGAATGAATTCTTTTTCAGCTTTGCTTGTGTGCATGACTTTTGCTTTATCTATTAAACTGTCTTTATCTGAACCCATGAATTTTCTCCCTCTTAGTCTTCCAGGTCTTTTCCCAGTCCCACTCAGGGAAGTGGGACTAGTGAGTGAGTGGCTGTGTGGGGTTGAGATGCTGGCTGGGGTTAAAGCACAAAAGGTGGAATGATAGAGGATGGTATGTGATATCTGCTTATGTTTTATTAACCTATACTGTTTAATTGACAATGAATTTAATGAATTTTCCCAACTTGAGCCTGTTTTGCCTGTGATGGTAATTCATAAGTGATCTCCCAGTCTTTGTTTCAACCCACAAGGAGCTTTTTGTCTTATTTTTCTCCTCTAGTCCTGCTGAGGTGGATAAGTGATTCCAGTGCTTTTTCCCCATTGTACAATTTTAACTCAAAGAGAACTGGGTTCACTGGATTTTTTTTAATTTTAAAATTCAGTATATCACTTATAAGTTATCTCTACTCCACAGGCCAATATTTCTGTTAAACTATTCTTCTTTGAACTTCATAAAATAATGATTCAGTCATCTAGTTTAATTTAACTAGAATGACAGAAAATTAAAAATGCAAAGTAAAAAAGTGATAGAAATTGCCTAGGTAGGTTTATCTCAGGAGAATAGAAACTTAAATGAAAGGTCCATGTTAAGGTGACATCAAAGAAAGTGTCTCCTCTTTTGACAGGTGAAACTGTTATCAACCCTCTTTATTGATAATATCAGGATTGCTTTAGCTCCAGACTTTAGAGTTATCAGATAATTTCACAGCCTTCACATTCCCTAGGCTGTATTCAGGCTGACTTTTTGTACCTTTCATCTCTCTAAGTCACATTTTATCGTAACTCCCTTTGCTATCAAAATGTGTGAGAGAAAAATTTTGAAGAATATTGTTTGGTGCTGAAATAATGAAAAAAACCCAACAAACGTTTTCTTATAGCCATGGTGATTTGATAAACTGACAATTCACTTTGTTACCCAGTAAATAAGAAAAAGTGTAGCTTACAACTAGACAAAATCTAACATTTTTGGTTTTCAAAGTGAGATGTCACTGATGTATCTATCTATACAGCTGATTTTCTGAAGACTTTCTAAGGTGATTAATCTGTGAAATATACTTTGAGAAAGCTGTGGCATTTCTTTTCCTTACTTCAGAGTGCTCTGAAGCATAAGCTGAACTGTTCACTAGAAAATGCAAACTTTGCATAAAAATATTATCCCTGGATGCACAGTTGCACTCGAAGTGATCTCAGGCATCTGACCAAATTGAAGGTAATATCTCCTTTTTAATACTTAGAATGAAGTTTTATAGCTCTATGACTGTGCAAAGCTTTATGTAACATTTTAAGCAATGTGATGGGGTTTTTTTTAAGAAATAAGACATTACAGTGCAGATAAAACAGAAATTGTTTCCTAACAAGATTTTTAAAATATTGTAAATGAGGATTTCTTGAGACAATGTTAGGAATTTGCAATAGATGGTGAGTGTTGGGTGTGCTTGTGAACATGGCATATTTAGAGAAATAAACAGTGCTAGAAATTGTATTATTATGAAAGACTTGAAAAATTTTACAGATAGAATATGCAATATCATTACTGATACTGATATAAAAGCTTCTAGATTTCTCTACCAATCAAATCAAAAAGGGTTTAAAATTTGTTCTCAAAAGTATTAGAGAGATAGGAGAAAAGCCTAAATAAAAAATAACTCTGGAGCAGAAGATAACAGAGATTTCACTACAATAAAATAAAAATCTAAGCAAGAGAAAAACAAAACTTGAAAGTACAGGTTTACAAAAAGTAGAATATGAGAAGGTCAGGGAAACCATTAGGGAAGCCAGCAGGACAGGCTGCCTTCTGGAATTAAATTTTGAGGAAACTTTAAATGAAGCTAGTTGGAGTTGTCCTTGCACAGAAGGTGGAAACACTTATAAGGACTACCTTTCAGGCCAGATTAATTTGATATTAGTCTCTACATAGTAGTAGAGAATTTCTTGCTACTAGGAGTAAGTAGAGAATCTGTAAAGTAGATAAGACAAAGAACAGAACTGCAGAGAATGCAATACTCTGGATGTATAAAAGTTTAGAGAAATGACATAAGAAATGACAAGTTATAAAATTGACAAATTATTAGAAGTTCGAACCCTATATAAATATAGGGAGAATAATACAGAGATGAAATAGAATTTGAAGATAATCTAAGTAGGACCCCCCAAACAAATCTTTTGTTTAATTTTAAGTAAATAATTAAATCAGGGACAAGGCAGACAGTTGGGAATGAGTACACAGAAAAGAATATGAGTACGTTTGAATTGGAGGTCAAATATATGGAATTTTGAACACTTTAACTGGGGAGCCTAAACACTGTGGGTTCTAGATTTTGATACTTTAGTACAAAAACAAACAAACAAACAAACAACAACAACAAAATCCATGACTGGTGGAAAGATGCGTATGGGAAGTCTAGGTTACAAGATCTCTTTGACTTCGAGTTCAACTAGAAAGAAAAATCAGGAGCTGTTGCAGAGTGTATTTACTTCAAGAACACATTGATTATTCTTCTCCAAATGAATAACTCTAATTTCTTTTGGTGTACATGAATTCAATCTGATTTCCTTTATACTAACATAGAGAAAGGAGAGAGGGAAGGGAAGGTTTTGGGAAGGTTTTGGGAAGGTTTCGGGAAGGTTTCGGGAAGGTTTCGGGAAGTTTTCAGGAAGAGAAGGTTTTGGGAAGGTTTCGAGAAGGTTTCAGGAAGATTTCGGGAAGGGAGGGGCTCGGGGAGGGAAGGTTTCGGGAAGGGAAGGTTTCGGGAAGG
>VZTF01001314.1:91321-164110 GCA_013397755.1 Cnemophilus loriae
AGGGGAAGGGAAGTTGCCGGGAAGTTGCGGGGAAGGGAAGTTTCCGGGAAGGGAAGGGAAGGGAAGGGAAGGGAAGGGACTCCTCTGAGCTGCTGAGATGAGCCTTTTGCTACTGTTAATTTCAGAGATCAGACTCAAAACTCACACCACTGTGCGTTACACTGTCAGCTTTCCCATCTTTTATGACAACCCATTTAGAGCAAATACCTGTGGGAGCTGTTGTTTCTCAGTGTGATGCTCAGTACTTCAAGCTGTACGTGCATTGCTCTTTTTCCTTTTCCCTACTCTTCATTTTTTTCCCCTTTTGACTCTAATGTGCCTCTCGTTAGGATTTCTGTTTAACGCCCTAGGAAAGGTTTATGCATTTATAAGAAGCAGATAATAGATGCATGCACTACACTGTTTGCCATCTTGGCTTCCCTTTAATGTAATTCATTATTCCACAAATATACGGCACATAGTGCTGCCAAGTTAATTTGTATAATAATAATGAGCTATTAATTAACATCCAAGAACACATGTTTCTTCCAACAATTTGTGGTAATAAAGTAATTACTGAAATTCAAAATTTCATTATAGACAGGAAGTCTGACTGCTGTTTGGAACATTGCAACCCTTTTCTCTGTGAATACAATCAATAAATTCCAATGTTAATCTGCTAAAAAGGGTGGAAAAACAATATATACATAAAGACAGAATTGCTGTGTGGTGCTGTTCTTCTCAGTACAATTACATTATTTGCTGTTTTATATTAAAAAAAAAAAAATCGAAAGATATTCCCATCAATAAACTTTAGCCTGAGAATAGCACACTCTTCCCTACTGATTGAAAAAAAAATCATTTTTTCTCATCTAAACAAAAACCTTTTATTTTCTTACTCCTCGTACTGGTATATCATGATCTTCAAAGCCTTTGAAATCACAGAGACGTAAGTTGTGAAGAAAGTGCAATGCCTGAGAGCTGTACACTTTGCTCTAGGAAAACTCTGGATCATGGTGTTGGCAAGAATCTAAAAGTAAAAGTAACAGTATCTTCCTTGCTCAATCTGACCTGAACATCAAGTACCTCAATAGCATCACTTGCTTTTCTAGTGATGACAGTCTCAATGAAGAGGAATGTGGTTTAAAATAAGTATAACAACAAATTCTCCTCAAAATCTTTTGAGTACATGCAGCTTATAAAAAAATTTGGGTCTAATTTCACAGAGAATTCCATTAAGTTCAGTGGGAATAGGGACGACTTTCTAGCAAGCTCCTCATGAGCTTTGTAATATTTGCACTTTGCAGAATGTTTAGCACATTATTTTAAAAGCCAAATAAATTCAGTTTCTAGTACTCAACAAAGTACCGGAACACAACTGCTTTTTGTTTATTATATATTTGGCAACTAATTCTCCTCAAATGAATCACAGTATATGATATGAGTTGTACTTATAAAACAAATCAATCTCAGCTGAATTTTTTATTAAATCAGTTTTTAATCACTCACAGAGGATTTTTTCCAGCATGAAAAACTGAGAAACACATCTGCATGACACTCGTAAAAATTTTTCCTTTTGGCTGATTCTCTGCACGTTTGGGACACACAAATTATTTACTTACTGTTTAGCTGTGCTTTTTGGCTTGTCATGAACCATCAGAATAGAATCATACAACCATAGAATGGTTTGTGTTAGAAGGGACCCTAAAGGGGATTGTTGCAATCCCCCTACCATGGGCAGGGACATCTCCAACTAGGCCAGGCTGCTCAAAGCCCCGTCCAACGGGACCTTGAACACCTCCAGGGATGTGGCAGCCACAGTTTCTCTGGACAACCTGTACCAGTGTCTCACCACCCTCACTGTAAAGAATAGTTTCTCCTTTAATTATTTATACAGTTTTTATAAAGGCATTTGTGCAAAACGTATGACTTACTAAAGCTTGAGTGAAGTTATGTTGAAAAGTATAGATTCAGATTCCTTTGCCAACCATCTTGCTTAGGAAGTTCTTTCAAACTCAAGAATCATATCTTTCTGAAAAGTCATTATATGATTTCTGACAATGTGTGATGAGAAACATCTCTAAACAAACAATAAAATATTGCTAATTCTAGGTTAAGCCCAAACTGGAGATGCAATAAACACACAAAAATCTTTGTGCACCATTCACATCTTCAAAGATCATTTTCTTGCTGAGAGATGTTCAGCCACTCTACTTTTAGCTTCTTCTGAAAACAGAGGGTGTATGTTTAGGCCAGAGCTCTTCTGAATGATAATGAGAGGAACATTATGTATTAGATGACATATAAAACATACATATCATTCATGTCTTGTCTGGTGTTGAACTTTGCTTGTAGGTGGCCATGTTCATGAAGCCTTTTCCTACAACCAAATTATTGGTACAGATGTTGCAGAAGGTGGCTGCAGAGATAAACCAAGACTTACACATGGAGCTAAATGAGCAGACACAGCAGCAGTGACAGCCAGCACAGAAGAGCAGTGACAACCAGACTCCTCAGTTTGTAATTCTGAGAGGCTCTGGTAGCTCATCTCACTGGTGACTATTCTACATCCTCACAATGTTTAAGACTGCTGTTTCGTGTATAAACTGGTGCAAAACGTGAAAAGAAACCCTTGAAGCAGCTGAGGAAGCACAGTAAATCAGTGTTTGAGAGCATGTCAGAGAGAGGGATTCAGAGCAGCTCTGTGGCTGTTTTGCCTAAAACATGTCACTGCACAGCTTGAACACACAAATGTCTTGGCACAAATGTATCTCAGGGACATTAAACTGGAAAGTGTGGTGACCACTGAAGTGATTTCTGAAGGCAGGCAAAACTTCCTACATCTGCTCTCAAATTCAATGAAAAATGAAATTAATTGCTAATTCTCCTTTTTAAACACTGGTCTAATCTATTTTATCTGCAGACCCCATGTGAACTGTGAATAATGTTATTATGCGTGATATGTTAATCCTGAATTTATTTTTCATTTAACTAATGATGGTTGATTGTTATTAAAAAGAGGAATTTTAGTTTGTAGCTGGTATTATTTGTTACCGTGTGAATCCAGGTCATCAGAGGTTTTCTTTTTTTTTTTCTGTTTATGACCTTCCTGTTCTTTCTGTTTACAATATCTTATATTGTGGACTGCTTTTTTCAGTCAGCTCCTGTGGAGCTCTTAGAAGTACACTGGCAACCTCCAAGAATGCCCAGGAAGCAGGCTGGATACCTCTGGTCATATTTTACTACTTCTAATCATGTAGTGTGGAGGTATCTCCTTTTCAGAACAAGCAAATAAAAACAAGAAAAAAGGCTTGTGGCCTCTGTTATTTTTTTTAAAAAAAAATTGGCTCCAAGGCTTTTAAAGTTCATGTACTGACACTGACAGAGATTTTCCCTCTGTTTCCAGAATGTTTATTTCGGAGACAGGCAACTGCTGGTGCAAATAGGTACAGAATTTCAGAATCTAGATATCTTGGTATGTATTGATTTTTGAAGTCCTGGTGTTTATTTAGAGAAATGCGGTTCTGTTCAACATTGTGAAAATGTGAGTTGCTGCCCATAATGCACCCTGTTACCTGCTGTCTGTTATATACCAACTGTTACCTGTTCCTATGACCAAGTTATTTATAAATGTCTCCAGGCAAGGCAACAACACAAATTGTTTTTTGAACATGGGTTTCCATTCTTCCTCCTGTAGTCATGGGATGGGATCCATTGACTTTTGCGTTAGACTCAGAAAACTGGACATATGTCCTAGCTAGTTTTTATAGTCTTTACAGATGAGTACCAAGACAGTGCTTTCAGAATTTTGTTTCTTTTGTTTTCTTCTTTATAAAGGGAATACAGAATGAATTAATTTAGGTGTAGATATCATGTCTTGATTTAATGGATATTCATCTATCGTATTTTCTGCTCCAAAATCAGTGAATTTAGGGGGAAAAAAATTTCTGAAAAGCTCAGAAATGAAGTTGGGCATTATCTAAGGTAGAAATTGGTTTGCAAACAAGCTATTGTAAACTCTCAGCTTTTGTTCTTGACTGAATTTGAAAAAGCTAAACCTTTTTGTCTGGGGAAAACTGTTCAAATCTTCTAATAATTATGACAGCATCTTTCAATAGAAGATCTAATAGCCAGTTCTTTGAAAAAAGCTGCTCTACCGGTCTTTAAAACATACACTTTGAAAGATGACAAACTGCTAAACCTAGGTCTAATTAAAATGTGATACGTTAAACTAGAACATAACAGCATTAATTCAGAAAGCAAGAAAGGTAAAATTAAGAGCAGGGAGAGACAAATATTCCCCATGATTATGTCTCAGTGCTGTCTTGCTTTGCACAATGCCTTCACCTCTCCTCAAGGTTTCCTGGCCCCTCGGAAGGGGGCTGCATTCTGGGTCAATTCCTGGTCGCCTCTGATTAAATGCTGGCATCTGTAATGAAGACTTAAACATTTCTGCAGCCATCACTGTCCTCTTTCTTGTAAGTTCCCTTCTAGCCAATGGCATCGAAGATAGAACCATGGAGTCACAGAATCACAGAATCAACCACAGCATCGTTAAGGTGGGAAAAGTCCTCTAAGATCATCAAGTCCAGCACTGACCTAGTACCACCACAATCATGTTTGCCATTAAACCATATCTTCAAATGCTGCATCCAGATTTTTTTAACTCTTCCAGGAGAAAAGACAGATGTAACTATTCAATTGAACTGATCTGATGCTTCCAAAAATACTGTTGTCTTCTCTAACTACAGTCCAGTTAATTCTTGATTGGGAGTCCAGCTCTGCGAGAAATGAAAAGACTATAACTGTGCTATGAACTGTGAGGACCATACTTCTTATTTTTAAAAATACTGTTTTGTCATATTACAGATGTTAAAAGCTAAACTTGGATAGAGTTGAGCAGTAAATAAATGTGCTGAAAAATCAAAAGTTTTTAAGGTGATATTACCCTAATGACCATAGATACACACGAAGTAGGCAGACACAAAACTTGAGCCAAATGTTTATTACTGTGGGATAGTTGTTTTCCATAGAGAAACTAATGCATACTATTTTAAAATTAACCTCTTAGCTGTATGGCTGAAAAGATAATGATGATATGACCATATGATATTATTTTGTGAAATCTTCTCGTTTTCCATTCCTAAGAATTTTCATATATTTTTATGGAATTGCTTTGCTCCTCAAAAACTGGCTTTTCTGACATTCTTTTTTGCTTTTAGAAAATTCAGGGATATCTAGCAAGTTTCTTTTCAGCATGTGATTAGTTTACTTTTCTCCTTTTTTATTTCCATTTGTTCCCATCACCTCATCTTATTTCCTTGCTCTGCTGTTCTGAGGAGAGAGGAGGCAAGGGATCGAATAAGTGCATGAAGGTAACTCCTCACATGAACCAGAAATATGCCATAATTCAAAAAGGAAAGCAACTGAGAAAGAATAAATCTTGTTTTAATGTGCCTGAGCCTGTATTAAAAAATACAGATGTACTGTATGCATATGAAATTTTTGATTAAAATGTCTCTCACCAGTCTGTCTCTTTAATTAAATAAAACCTGCTTGGTATTAATCAAAGCATAAAGAATTTATGCCCCAAATCCAGATTAATTAAAAGCCCAGAAGCTTGAAGAACAGACTGTGTATAAATACTAAAATAAATCAATCTAAACATAATATTTATGTATTGGGGTTGTGTATTCCAAAAATATAAATAATTCCAGAAAGTGATTTATGGTGGATTCACTGTGGAAATACATTGCTTATTAGGATATATTTAAACATGAAGTTAAGCAAACAGTTTGATTTACAAATTTTCTTTTTAAAACACTTAGTTTTTAATTATAGCTCTATTGGAACACTTTCTGGCGAACAAATCATTAGAAATGTGCTCTTCGGTCTTCCACTTTAGTAAAAACAAAGGCTGAAAGACATCTGTGGCCCTGTGGATTTTACAAAATCATATTTAAAAAACAATGTTTATCTTTCTAGGAAGGATGAAACAGAAGTATCTTCAGTAGTTCCAGTTCTATTAGTAAAAAAAATGATTTTGTTCTGGAAGTAAAATATTTTGAGTTTTGCCTAGAATTGAAGTCTAGGTCAGAAAATGTGCATAAAAATATTGCGAGAGCTCTTCGAAAGAAGGGAGGTGATACTGGGGCCCCAAAGTAGACTTTTGATATGCACAGGAAGCAACTAATGAAAACATGTTCCTAATTAGGAATTAGGACTTCTTAATCCCTGCCAGTTCCTAATCTGTCTCAGAATTAACTGTAACTCTCTAAATAGGAAAAGTTTGCCTTGGCACTGGCATTACAACCCTCTTCCTCTACTTCACAGCTGTGGATCTGATTTTCAGGATCTATCGAGTCTCAGGGTGGAGATATGGAAATTCTCAGTTCCATGTGAAAATTCAGCTTGAACCTTGTACCAAAAAGCAGTAATCAGGAGATTGTGCTCTTTCAAGGTTGGAGAGAAAGGTCACAGTGGATGTTCCAGTCTCATTCCATCATTAACTATAATAGCCTGAAGAGCTCATAACTCACGAGGCTGCAGAGATTATGTTCACACATTTACCTAATCCACTAAGTAACAAGTTGATGCAGAGTGCCAGTTTACAAGATAAATGGACTACTGTCTCCACTGATACAAAAGATATTGAATACTCTGCCCAAAGGGTTGACTGATGGCTGCAGTGACTGCACAATAGTAATTTCTATGCAACTGCAAAATAATGCAAATTGTTCTTTCAATTGCCAGCACTTCTTATGGCGACAATGGCTGCCAGATACCACAGCTGTGAAGACAATGCTTGTCATTGCTATAGCTGTCAAATACCACGTTTAACACCTGTTTGCTAATTTTGAAAATGCACGACATGGACCACAACATAATGGCTTTACTTGGAACGGGATAGGAGTGCAAACCTTTGAAACAGAAAGTTCTTATCTATCTTGAAGACACACACTTTCCTGCTGAGGCCATCCCTTTTTTTCAATGCCTCTTCCCTCCTTTTGTCCGTAGTAGTCGTACTGCAGGTTTTTAAAATGATATTTTTGTTCCAAACAAACAGGTCTTCTTTTCAAGGTGTTTTATATGAGGAGATTAAAAAACTTGACCCAAGCTCTTGCACTTTGTTTTTGGTTCAGGCAACCCACCTGAAAGTCCTAATTTTTGACATCTGCACAAAACAGCTGGTAATGAGTGCTTGGATTCTGCAAGTCTCTAGTTTTTAATCTTTTATATTAGACTTGTTAATAAGGATAGATGGAAAGCAGGTGTGATAGTGGTTGAGAGGGTTATTGGAAGACATAATTGCTTTGACTATTGTTTTAAGCTTTTCTTTGTTTTATTCCTTCTTCCTACGCAGTTTGTCCTTCTTGCAGCTGTCTGCTGCAGCTAAGTGGAGAATCTTCTGCCTTTACATTTTCTTCACTATTTGCAAGTCTAAATGAATACATGGAGAAATGCCAGGATTAGATTTTTTTTTTTTTTAAATTAAAAATCTGAGCATTGAAATTGAAGCAGCTGAGCTGAAATGTGTTAGCACTCACAGTTTAATCTCTTCAGAACTATGATCTAATAGTATCTGGGAGCCAGGGCTGCTTGTGTTTTGGTTCTGGCTCTAACACAGAATCAGAGAATGGTTTGGATTGGAAAGGACCTTAAAGATCGTCTTGTTCTAACCCGCCTGCCATGGACAAGAACACCTTCCACTAGACCAGGATAGCATTAACTTAGTATGAAACACACAGGGAAGTTGTTCTGGATCTGTCTACGCTGCACACTGCAGCACAGAGCAGAGGGCCCCAGACACAGCTGAGTACTAGAAGTTGCAGTGGTGTGGAGTGCTAGCTCACTCTGCAGAGATTATGTGTATTCTGCATCAACCGAGTTTTAAACATTGCATAGAAAAAACAATCATGTCTGACCTCCTGAGAACAGACTAACAACAGTATGATTGTTAATGTCAGGACATAAAAGGGGGTACAGTATAAATCTATATTTGTTTCATTTTACTTGTTTTGACATCTCAAAATTTCACAAAACCCATCTAGGACTAGCAATGAGTTAGCTAATCTGGGTTTGGTTATTAATGCATAGATTAGAACCTGCTTTGCAATGCAAAATATTAAGAAAATTTCAAGAAGAAAAAATCTTACCAAAGCTTTCCACAACAATGGAAAAAGAAACAGTTAGTCATTTGAGACAGGTAGCAAAATGTTTTCTGTTTTTCTGTAGCAGAGGGTTGGGACGTCATAAGAGCAAATAAGTGTTAAACACATTAGGAAAAAGAAAGCACTTGCTGATGAATTAAGGAACAATTATATTAAATAGTAAATGTATGGGTTAGTTTGAAATCCCAAGCTAAATATCAGGATACTATAACATGAAATAACATTATAAATCTTAATAAGTCAGTAAGTGTTTTTGACCCAAATTTCTCATTTCATTGCGCATGTATTGTTTACATCAAGTATATCGAGCCGTTTAACCAACATATTTAGAAAAAACTCGTACACATCTTGTAAGATGTTACTGAACAACATTCAGCCAAAGATATTTTAGCTCAGTATTTTGCTAGATGATTTGGAAGTTCTGAAGTGGATGACAAACCGTGTTTTTTTCCAGACAGTCTTCTAGTACAAAACAACTGTGACTCAGGAACTTCATGATACAGCTTTTCTGTTTAATAACCCGCAGTGGACAGTATTGTGGATTTTTCCATCACTTTTTAACGCTCATCCTCCACAAGCAACTTCATAGCTCAGCTAAACTCTCTTTGATTTAGTCTCAGCCTACCACATTCTAGTTCCACTGGACATATCATGTATATTGCATTGTGAGAGGCAATAGTATTCTTCCTTATCTACTCCAGCCATGACACTTTTCTTCTTATAACGCTTCTCCAGATTGAAGAATCCCAGTTTGCTTCACCAGCTATGTCATCTCATGCCTCTGACTGTCCCTGCCTTCCTTCTCTCTACCTTTTCCTGTTTTATCACATTCTGAGAGAGAAAAACCATAACTGCATACAGAATTAATTCAAGGAGCATATAACATCTTGTCATTTACATAGATTAGGAATAAAATAATAATATTTAAGAAACATCTTTTCTGAGATCATATACTTGCCCTCTATTCCCCATCCTGTGTAAATACAGAGAAAACTAAATTTTAAAGTCTTGATATTAATATTAAAGATCACATAAACTTAACTTGTTGGAGTTTTTTTTGTAATACTTGTTCATGTATCATGTGGCTGTTTAGATATGGAACACTTTCTTTCCATCCATGAACAGTTAGATTCAACTGAGAAATTAGCGTTGTGATTTAACATTGTGCAGTGGTGCTAATCTTGGCTTTTATTGCTAAAACAAGTCCTCCAGATATGTTGTCTGAAGCATGGTGTGTGTGGGGAAAGGATGGACCTTCACAAGTTCACTGCAGCATTTGCAGTGGGTCATGGATGATAACACTATTTCTCATGACTATTCTTTGGAACATAGAGATTGTCCACGATCATACTGACATGTTTGGTTTTTTCAATTTATTACAGAAATTTCCTCCAAACTGTGAGTCTTTCCATCACACGCTGTGTTGTGGGAGTTTTTTTTAAGGGAGGGTCCTGATTAATATGATGCAAAAGGGTTGTTTTAATCCTTGGTGTACTAAACAAATCATTTTAGTTAAACCCATAAAATCCCACTGATTTTAAAAGGACTACTTAGGTAGTGGTGAGCAGATTTTAGTTCAATATCTAGAGGAGCTGATACAGGAGTGCCACATGTACTGAAATCTGAAATATGAGTGATAGGGTGTAGATAGCACTTCAAATACTGCCTCACTGTCATAAATGGAGTTGTGATCTCCTCTTTGTCATTCTCTGAGGCATTCTTAGCAAGGTTATTACTACTGCAGGTATCACGAGATGTTTCTATTTATTCATTTTGAGTATTTCTCTGCCAGAGGCCAAATTATGAATTGTCCTTGTGTAGCTACACTCTGGGATAAAGAAAAAAAGGTTTCCAAAGTGAAATTAATGACCATAATTTTTCTTTTCATTGTATCTTCTTATTTCTGGTTATACAGTGAGAGAATACCCATACTTTTGCAAGGTAAAAAAATTAGAAAAGTAATGACAACCATATTCTTGGCAGTGTTCCAAGTTATTATTTTACCTGAAAAACAAGTTTTATCATTATTTTATTCTCTCTATTACTTCTTTAATTTGCTTCACTGTGATCAGTATAAAGCCAAGAGCAGATTGCTCTTCCTTGTCCATTAAAAAAATATCGAATAATTATTTCATTTTTATGAAACGGTTCTTTCTTAATATTTATACTTGATACCCTTCTTCATTACAGCCAGCATTATCTACTTGTATATATTTCCATGTTTCACTCATCGTTATGGGATCATAATTCTATAGACTTGACAACATGTTATTCAAACATTACTCTAGCATCTTATTTTGAGTTTGATGAGTGGGAATGAGAAGACATAACACCCTGAAGTTATCATAGTCCTGTGAAAACGTCCATCACTTTGATGGGAGCCAACAATTGAGTCTCAAATGAAGTGAATCTTTTTGGCAGGTTGCTTTTGCAATAGCTCATCTGTTTTACAGTTTTGCTGTCTAGAAAACTGTAACTTGCCTCCAGTCTGGGACATAAGAACCACAACTATGGAACCATTCCAATAATAAACATTTACGAGTACTTTAAGCTGTCTGTGGTCTGATTTTCAGAGATGTAGACCACCAACAGTTCCAGCTGGGAACTCATCATTAAACCAAGCACACAACCCCCAAGGACAGATGCCATACCTTCCTCCTATCTTCTCATTTGCCTACTTGCTTCCTGTTTCTGAGCCCTTTCAGGAAAGGGAAGCTGCTGTAAGCTCCTGTGCTTCTTTTGGCCAAGCTGAGTGCCCAAGCTAATCCAGATCCAGTCACACCATGGTCCAAGCAGCTTTATTAACTTTGCCTACCCGTTATGAACAAAGTGGTAATAACAGTCCCAGCAGGATGAAGTGGTGACAATGGTCCCAGCAGCAAGGTCCCTGCAGCACTGGGTGTCAGCAGAGTAAGCACATCCCTACAGTTAAGAGCTGATTGTGGTAGTACTGTTACAATAGGTACATTCAGCTGCCTTTAAAGAAAATACTTTATGGAATGTAATATTTTTCTAGAAAACATTCTAACTGTTTAGGCTCCTAATTGTTCCTGAAGAAAATAAGAGGTGAGAGACTGAATATTTTAGTACCTTGGTTAACGATATGCTATTGGTGCAATCCACATGTTATGGTTTAAAAGGCCTGGCTGATCAGTGCTCCAGAACATGTCTCTGTATCTCACTACTTGTCTGGCATTCCAGAAATAGCTCCTTCAGCATAATGTGTGGAATTCCAATGAGTTTATACTTCCTGATTAATGTGCTATTTTGTCAAGTTGTTGACTCTGTAACATTAACTTTTTAACCTTAATTGGAAAAAGTATTTCTGTGTAGCACAGATAATCAAAGGTAAAATCAATCTCACATCTTATGAAGAGAATTATTCACCATGTGTTTGGTATTTTGCATTATTTAGAGGATACTTGTTTTTCCACAGCTATTTGATTCAATAAATGGTCTTTTAGAAGCCTGGGAAGGATATAGAACTTGAAAGTAGAGATTTAAATGGTGCACACGTAAACTCTCGTGAGTTGATTCAAAGTATTCACTTTGTAAACTATTTATTTGTATTACTTCTCTCAAAGAAAAGTCATTTATTTAATTTGATGACATAAGTATCACAGGGCAACTGATTCTTTAAATGTTGGGGTTTTTTCTCATGTTAGTCTAGCAGGAGTCACGAGACCCCACATGAGAGACTGAAAATCTCTTAAACTTATTGTTGTAGGTGGATGCTTTTTCTGAACGCGTATACCAGACAGAAAGAGCAGAGCAGTCTTGAGAAGGATTCAAGTGCACACTGCAGACAAGGGAATGTCGTCCTTATGCCTCTTCTATGGTCGTGATTTTAACCATTTTCTTAGCTCTGAGCCTAATATATCACAAAGTCTGTCTTTCTGCAGTACCTCTTGTTAATGTCTATGCTAAAATATATCAATATTAATTTATTTTTCAATTGAAGAACAGAAAACAGAAACTAGAAACTGTGAAATTTTATGTCTTGCCAAAAGTTATTTCAAGAAGGTTTAAGATAGGTCTATTGCACGGTGATTTGGCTTAGCGCACGAAATGACACATACATGTGGTTTTTCACAAATATTTATAGAAAAATCCACCTGCAGCCGGTGGAGGATCCCACGCTGGACCAGAGGGATGCCCAGAGGAGGCTGTGACCCCAGAGGAAGCCTGCACTGGAGCAGGCTTCCAGCAAGACCTGTGGCCTTGTGGAGCCCATGATGGAGCAGGTTTGCTGAACTGGTGGCCCTGTGGAAGGGACCCACACTGGGTCAGGCTGTTCCTGAAGGACTGCACTCCACGGAAGGGAGCCACGCTGGAGCAGTTAACGAAGAACTGCAACCTGTGGGAAAGACTCATGCTGGAGAATTTAATGAAGAACTCTCTGTCATGGGAGGGATCCTACTGCCTGTCCCCTAGTGCTGCTGGTGGGCAGGAGGCACCGAATTCAGGAGTGGAGTTAAGACAGGGAGGAAGGAGGGAGTGAGGGGAAGGTTTTTAAAGTTTTGGGTTTGTTTCTCTTTACCCTACTTTGATTTTATTGGTAATAACTTAATTTTCCCCAAGTCAAGTCGGTTTTACCCATGATGGTAACTAGTAAGTGATCTCTTCTTGTCCTTATCTCCACCCACGAGCCTTTCACTACATTCTCTCTCCTCTGTCTAGCTGAGGCCGGTACAGGTGGCTTTGGTGGGTGCCTCGTGCTCAGCTGCATTCAACCCGCCACACACGGTGACAGTGACAAAACCTGAAAACTTTGATAAAAATATATGTGATATTTCTGCATGTAATGGACTTCTGTACAGCACTGAGGGGCTTGCTGTGGCTGAGAACAGACATCCCAAGGGCTTCTCAGGGTTTTTCTAAATTTCTGCAGAGGATCTGTAATGATCATTTTTATAATGTTCATTTGTAATGATCATGTTTGATCTGTAATGATCAATGCATTGTTGCACAATGCAAATCCAGCTTTCTGTATGTCACTCCTAAAAAATACACCAACCCTATAAAAAGTACCTCTGAAAGGAGAGAAAAAGCAAAGCTGAAGGAATTATATTGTACCTCTCCAGCATTTTCAGACTGTGATATGCATCTTTATTCTTAATGCAGAAGGCTCCTCTTAAGCCACTGCTCTGTTGGCACCCTTGAGTTTTGCCTTCCCTGAGATGGGTGGGCAGGGTTGGCCCAACCCAGCCTGGCACAGGCTGAGCAGAGCTGTCACCAGGCTCCTGTTGGCTCCAAGGATGTGGCTATGGCTCCTCATGTTTGCAGGCTCCTGAGGAGCAGGGCTTTGCTGCTCCATGAAACACGCAGCAGGGCTGAGGACAGGTTGTCATCAAGCACTTAAATCATTGCTGTAACCTGGGCCAATATAATAATTGATAGTTAAGTACCTGTCTAACTTTAAGTATAATTTTCAATTGGATTTAACCATCTGCTCCCCTCAAATGCATTCACTATTTTTAACACTGTAAGAGAAACACTTAAAAAAAGAGTAGCAATATATTTGTTTCCCAAATCCTTGTGCAATTTGGATATTTTATTCCCTTTTGCGATTAGCATGAAATTTTATAATTATGTTTTGATATCAAACAGTGCTGAGAGGAACCTTGTGAGGTTTCTGCTTTTCATCCTTAACTCCTAGAAAGCAACTATCTGCTTCACTGGTAATCCCTGCACCTTTCAATATCGGGTCCTTTTGCCCGCAAAGGTGACGAGACACCTAAATATCATTTAGATGCTCCCCCTAAATAACTTCCTCAGGATCAGATTAAAAGCATTTGAAGAGCAGAACCAGTCTTTTCTCACGCTATGATGGCAAGTCGATTAATTCTTTGTCTGTTAAATGGTAACTAGATCCAAAGATGTGGATCTGGAGTGATGGTTCAAGATAAGTTCTTCTTCAACTCAAATGCATTACACAGTCTTTTCAAAGTGCTGCTGAGGTAATTATTTTCTTTTTTTTCCCTCTCCCTCAACAAAAGAGTTCAAAGCTTTTCTAATTGCAAATGACCTTGAAAGGCTCTCCCTAGACAAAGCAGGTACAAATTAAAATGCAGGTTTCATGGCATTTTCTTCTGACTTCTTTTGTGTCCAGAATTCAAATATTTTGATTTATTTATGGAATTTTGAATTGTTTGTTATATTGAGGAAGAATAATAGCCCTGTGACTTTGGTTTTTTTTTAAGTAATTTTATTTTTTTAATTTAGCAGTGAATAAAAACACCTACTTCAAGATCAGGGGAATCAGTTGATAAAGGATGGGAAATTAAAATGTCATTAAAACATGTTTTAATTCAAATTTCAAAAGGCTCTTCAAATTTTTTTTTTCTTTCCTAACTCCTTTTCTTCTTGAGATTACTTAAGATCTCCTTTTTTTTTTTTCTTTTAATTCTACCTGGAGTTATTATATTTTAAAGATGTCAAATAAGAAGGCCCAAAATTGCCCTTATTAGGCCCTGCTTTAGGTACTTGTAATTATTACACCTTAATGCTTTTTTTCAGAATACTTCAGTGCTAGAAGTCTTCAGGTTTTTTCTGAAAAATTCATATCAGTCTTAGCAAAAATAGTACAGTCACTTCAGAGAAGGTGTGACAGAAGTGCTCAGTGATTTACCTGAGTAAATGGATACAAAAAGCTGGAGGAAATCTCTGTTTTTTCACAAGAATTCTGTATTTGGATGAGTTATGAGCTTCAGAAAATAATGATTTACAAATACCCAACAGAGAAAATGTTACATTTTCTAGTCATTTCTATAGATGATGTGTTCTTCACGTTTGGGATGCCGCAGTGAGTGTGGGCCCTCTGCAGGGAGCTGCAGAGCATCCTTTTGCTCAGGGGGGGCTGTGTCTAATCACAGGATTAGTGCCAAAAGTGAAAACAAGATCTTGGGACAAAAAGTGTCTGAGACATTTCCTGTTCACAAGTAACAAGCCTTGAGGAAGTGGTCTCAGGTTGTGCCAGGGATGTTTCAATTGCATATTAGGAAAGATATTTTTGCCAAAAGGGTTGTGATGCACTGGAACAGGCTGCCCAGGGAAGCGTTTGAGTTGCCATCTCTGCAGGTGTTTAAAAGAGTTGTAGATGTGGCTCTTAAGAACATGGTTTAAGTGGTGGGCTTGGCGGTGCTGGGTTAACATTTTGGGTGTTAGAGTTATTTTCCAACCTAAAAAGATTCCATTATTCTAAGATCCACAATAATCAGCATGGCTAATCGCTTCTAAGTAAATCAGTTTACCCCAACTTTTCTGCTCATTGATCTCACTGTAACTCTATGGTCATTGTACTTTTACATTGGCAATCCAGTTTAGGGCTGCAATAACTAATCTGACAATCTGTTTATTTATTCTCTTGATTTTATAGTTATTTAAATCTTTTTACGTGGAAATCCAAGAACATTCCAGGTAATCTGAACTACATGTACTGCCTGATCATTCACTTTACAAGAACTATTTTACTTGCCTGCTACTCTCTTTTCCTAGGTTTTACTAGACTGACTAACTCCTGTCACCTTCTCCGTGCCCCATGCTGTGCAATAATGTGGGAGGGCTCAGTGTTTCTAAAGATGACCTTGCTCTTGAAACTAGGTATTCCTTATAAAAAGTGCTTTGATAGAATTGAGATGTGCATACAGAGGCAGAATCTTTGGGTGCCTAACTTGCCACAATCAGAGATCCTCCCATCAAAGTCCAAGATCGCTTAATAGGGCAAAATACTATTATAGAAGTGTTTCAAGGTGTAAATTTTCTATTTTATATTGCAATTTTTTTGTACTTGATGCTGATAATATTTTGAGAGAGAGTGTGTGTTGTCTTAATCAGTGAGAACTGGTATTTTGGGGCAGGAAGGAAAAAATGAACTTTACTTGCAATTGAAGAACTCTGAAGACTGATGTGCTCTGGGGAACAGAATATAGGTACAGGAAAAGCAATTACTGACAGATCAGTGAATTGCATGTTTCTTCCCTCTGCAAGAGACTAAACATATCATATTAAGATAATACTTGGCCAACAAGAAGATCACCTATAATATTCTGATGGCTGCACCTGCTTAGTAGAAAAGTAATTTTTTTTTTTTTTTACTACAATATATCAAGATACTGTTGCTGGAACAAGTAGTTCTTTCATCTTAATGCAATTTTCTCCAAAGTGAAGAACATTATGCGGAATGGACATCTGAGAAATGAGAACACATGTTGTCATTGTAATTCATGAAAGTTTTATTTCTTTTCCTCTTATTGTTATCAAGTTTTCTTATCTTTGCAATTGCCTTTTTAAGGAAGACAACAGGAAATATCAGATTTGTTTGCGGTCAAACATCATGTAATTCTGGTTAGGTTTCTCTATATGTAAAATCAAAATCTGTTGCATAGGGATTTCAGTATGGTCTCAGTGGAGAGACACAATTTTTTAATTTTGCACATCCTGTTCATGCATAATGTAAGCTCTGTTATTTGAAAATCACCTCCTACAATATGTGGGAGTGTGCTGCTGACTGTAATGGGTCCTGGTTGTACTCAGGACATCCAGGTGCTCTAATAGGATGATTTACCAGTACTTCCTTTTCCTTATGTAAATTCTTTTGGAGAGCTAAGTGCAGACCACATATGATTTCACTGTAAATTATGTATGTAATTTTAATTCTTTTTCTGATTCTGGGAAAAAAAAAAGTAGGTTGTGATATTATAATTCAGAACTCAGCTATTTATGAAGTAAAAAACCTTTTGTTTTTAGTAATAAACAATGGCTTGCAGCATGAAAACACATGTAATAGGAAAGAAACACATCACCTGCTATTAAAATCTATTTAGGCCAAAGATGTGTGATCTATAAATTTGTTTTAACAACTGCCAGAAAGGGAAACTGCAAACCAGAGATTCTGCTGTGACAGCATTCCTGAGCCTTGCAGCATGGTAGAGGGAAGGCAGTGATATTTTTTTGTGGTCAAAACACCAGTCAACAGAAGGAGTTGCAAGATATTGCACACCTTGCAGTAAATAAAATGATCTTTAACTCTCACCATAGGATTAACAATTCGTCTCGTGTCTACCCTTTCTGTGTTTATTCCACTTATAGAAACAATTTATTGGAGATTTTGTACTGTATTCTGAATTTCCATGTGACAGCAGGTCAGGAGTGATGCCTCTTGTTAATTAGGGGGACTGATAGCAATGCCTGAAGTTAAGACTGTGCAATTGATTGTTACTGTCTTCCAATTGTTTTCCAAATGGAAAATCTGGGCTGCATTTTTGTGCACTTGCTTCAGGGGGAAGGTTCTTGGAGAGCCTTGTCAAGAGATGTAGGGAATGATTTAGAAATTCTTCATAATGAGTCACTGAAAACTTCCTTAAATTGTAATTGCTTAAATTGCTAAAATAAAGACCTACAAAGCACTAAAAATCTGTAATATTTTTGTATTAGTGATCCTTCTCCAAAGCTGTGTCCTGTAAAATGGTCAGTCCAGACAATTTCAAGTAGGACTTGTACGATTTCGGCAATTACACCTTCAGCTGTTTCCCTCTGTGCTGGTTTTGCTACCAGCCAATTGGGAATTAGTATTCAAGGTTTTCCTGCTGTTCCACCTCCTCAAAGAGGAGCAATTCCAGCTGTAATACTTCTATAGTTAAGTACAGTAGCACATGCAGCAAAACTCAATGAATGTCTCAGAACCTGAGCTTGTGTCAAATGGCTCTAGATACCACATTCAGGGAGCTGCATTTAATTTAGGATCAGATAGCCTGGTGAAACTTCTGTTTTATGTAAAAGTATTCGAATGACATATTTAGAAATCAGGCATACAGCAGCACTAATAAGTCCTCAAAAGTAAAAGCAAAGTAAATATACAGGTCAGGTTTAGCAAAACCACGTGTGTTAGGAGCTGAACAAAACAGCCTGGTTTGGCTGGTTTTGTCAGTAAATTCGTGAAGTAAACAATCTCAGGCATTGTAGGGAACAGATGTTATAAACTGCTGGAGGTTTACAGATGTTATTGATTCTCTGTAGTTTAAACTAAGGTTTCCCTAATTTTGATTTAAAAGATTGGACAATCAATTTTAAATTATTTCTAGTATTTTATAAAACTGCTGAATCTGGTATTTTTATCTACATAGTCAAAGAAGCAAGCTTCCTCTTCCAGGAAAACTGATAAATTCTAAACAGAGTTGATTTGGCTAAAAACAACCCCACAGTCCCCCCCTTCTCTCGACCCCCCCTAAAAAACTCAAATACAAAACAGGAAGAAGAATAAGATAGAGAAGAAAGAGAAAAGATGGACTATTCAGATTTAAAATAAAGCGAAAAATTCAAAATAATTTTAATTTGCAATCTCCATAAATTATGTAAGTCTAAAATCAAGCTCTATGAAAGACCATGCCTTATAGCTAAAAATCCTAGATTTTATGGAATTTAATATGAAAATTTTATATTAAAAATGCCTCTTATTTGATGTTTACTGCCTTAAAATTATTATGGGTGGAAATCAACGGAATCCACAAAAATTTCTACACAAATATTGCACATAGCAAAAGATTGTAATTTCAGCCTCTCAGAAGCATTTTTAAATCTCCCTTTTCTTCGTGTATTCTCTATTTCTAGCAATTAAAAGAATATTTTCTTTATATTTTTTTTCTCTCTGATCCTGCATTTTGAAAAATTTTTACATATTTTTTGTTAAAATGTTCTTGAAAGCAGGCATAATATTTCAATGGCTAAGTAGAACAGAACAGTTACCCGCTATGCCTTCTGCTTCTGAGAGTGAATTTTCTCTCTCTTTGAGCCCCTTTTGCCATTCATTTATGATTAGTCTGTTGTCAGTTGAAACTCTCAGTCTGCCGCTTTAATGATGCTTCATCAACCACTCATTATCCAAGAAGTTAGAAGGATATCCAGGCCTCTGTCCTCGAGTATTTCTGCATAGAACAGTGGCAGAACATCCAGTTATGTGGCTACCAAGACCACTGGCTTTGCAAGGACCACCTCTAGCTGGAACCTACAAATCAGCCTGACTGTTGTTGCAGCAATGAGATAACTCCCTGACTCTTTTCGTCAGGTCTGACCAATGCAGGTTTTTACAGGGCTGTCCAACTCCTCCATATGGACATTTCTTAGGTGTGAAAATTAGCACCCTGCCAAGGTGCCCAGCTATGACTGTGTTGGGGAAGAAGGAGTAACATGACAAGTCAATTCCAAACAATGCTCCAGGGGTGCTCCCATGCCTGCTTCCCTCACGTGTTCTGGGACAGGGCTGTGGTGAGCTGGGGTGAGGTTCTTTTCCTCAGAGACCACACCTCCGAGCAGCTCCCTGACACTCACCTTTACCCACAGCCACCTACGCCTGCTCCAGGCTTATGCTGGAATAGTCACCTGCTCCTGGGCTAAGCCTCCATCTGGAGCTTTTGGATGCTTATCCAAAAAGGCATTTCCAGTTCATCATCCAGCTTACTGGAGGAGCATTCAGTATGCTCTGCTGCATGGGCAGTGGCATAGGGTGACACTTTACTCTGCGGGAGAGAGGCTGCCAGCCACAGCCACTGTGCTAATTTGGTGGTGGAAACATCCAGAACGCCTGATAAGAGACTTCAGAATGATTTTTGGAGGCATAAAAGTTTAATGCACGAAGTTCGTGTGTGTGTGTATGTTTATGCAGAATGTGGTACTGCTTGCTCAGTTTGCAATATTTATAGTCTTGCTGCAAGAGCTGGATAAAATAGATTAAAATAAACACAGTGTGGATCACCAGTTTACAGAAAGACACACAAAGCTTCCATAGAGTTGTGTTAGTTTACAGCAAAGACCTAGTTCAGGCATTGCAGAAACTAGAAAGTAGAAGTTAGCAATTAAATACCTCTAAAATGTATTTTGGATTCCCCAGGCCAGTGAGATAGAGAGCATGTGTGATGGTACTCAAGAGTCAGAATTACTGCTAACTGAAAAAAAAAAAAAATCAACTGATCTTTTCAAAGTGAAATATATAAAAAATCTAAAAATATTAGCTATTTTATAAGGAAATTTCAGTGACTCAAACTCTTCTACAATCAGTAGCAAAACAAGTTTTTAAAAATTATTCTTGATTATTCAAATAAATTCAAACACTTGTAATCTTAGCTTTTTATTCCTTCTCGAAAGTACTTCTGTGATATGTTAAGCCAAAATCCATTTTTCAATAAATAGCAAAGGAAAAAATTTCCTGAATCATTTTACTGCTAAGAACCTGCTAAGGTGCAGTTGATTTCCATCCTTGTTGGAAGACACATTAGGAATTATGGACACATCAGACTCGCTGGAATTAGCTTTTCATATATGTTAAAAGCAGGTATGCATGTCTTGATTTTGAATTCTGGAGGTTTTTCATCTTATATATTATTGTGGCCACTAAGAAATAGCCTTTTCTCAATTTCAGGCAGCATTTTACAAAATCATAAAGAATAAAACTACAGGCTGTAGTTTTGAAGCCATCTCTAATGGTGGAAAGCATCTTAGATTTAACAGTTAGTGTTTAGAAAATATCGGTCACCATAAGGACAAGAGGACTTCAGAACCAGTCACTAAAAATGTGAAAGATGTGAAGGATCTCAGAGAAGACTTCTCCTGTAAACAATAATGCAAACTGTAAAAAAATACAAGTGGGTGGGCAAAATGAAGAGTTACAGGTACCTATTGCTCTGAATAACTGTATTTATTTATACAAATATTTAGAGCTAATAAGGACAACAACCTACTTTTGAGGACTAAAACCATCTTTTC
Organism: Cnemophilus loriae; assembly: GCA_013397755.1. NCBI lineage: Eukaryota > Metazoa > Chordata > Aves > Passeriformes > Corvidae > Cnemophilus > Cnemophilus loriae. The sequence continues at coordinate 112,228 of VZTF01001314.1, forward strand.
TCAGAAAATGCCATGACCAAATACTACAGCCATCATTAAAAAAATATAAATAATTTGTTCATTTAGATATTGTCAGTGGAACACAATATCTACTAGGCAAGAATTTATCCCTTTCTTTGGATTGTCACTATTTGGCAGCATGTCACAATACCATACCCCACCCCAGCACAGAAAACATATTTTACAGAGCAGAATATGAATAAAGATAATACTGAAGACAGAGGCTGATGGGTACTGGAAATGTCCCTCACCTGCCTGCAAGAAAAGCATGATCAGGGTGGTGCAATTAGTTTGCTTACCCACTAAATGCTACGTCGTCACAAGATCAGAATCATTACACTAAATTTGTTTTTTGGGAAATCGTTTCCTGTCTGAAGATGTATTTTTCAATAGGCAGAATTGGAATATTGAATAAAGGGATCCTGACAAGTTTTATTACTTTAGCTTAAGCTAAACACAAGCAAGACAAACAGCCTCTCCACCATCTCTGCTGAGACAAAGCAGTGATGCCTCTCCACAGCCTCTCACAGCGTTTGAGGTAAAAACTGAGAAGCTGCAGCTGAATAAGGGCTCAGGTGCCTGTTTAAGGGCAGCAACTGGACCATTTCAGCCTAGCATTTTAACAGAAGGCCACCTGCAAACAGGTTGACAATTTCTCAAATTTGTGTTATGGTGGGATAGATAATAAATGGGTTATATTTGATGTCTTCAGGAGAGCAGAGAGATGATAACACGGTATGTCCTACTGATATCATCCCTGCTCTCATGGCTATGTTAAATCTAACTTTGTTAATGCAAAAAACCAGAGGATTTTGCAAGCTTTTTAGAATTCCCTGAGCTATTAATATTTTTGTGTTCTGGGTATATCTTGACAGGATCTACATACAATGATGCTTTTTCATTCCGTTTAGTTTATAGATTTCAGAAAGCAAATTTTTTTGCTTCCAATTGGAGAACAAGTTAAAGTGATCATATTAATTTACAAATTTCTGCAACATTATACAAGCAGAATTGCTTGGTTAATTTTCAAATAGCATGAAAACTGATTTTTATTTGTATTTGCAATGAAATGGAGAAAGTGTATCTCTTGAGTATTTGCTATAATTTCAGATTCTAGTCTGCAAAAAATGCCAATTACAGCAGTGGGTCATATCTTGCAGTGTTAAAGAGATTTGATTTTTCTTTTACTTGAAAACAATAACACCCCGTTGACTGTTACTGAAGTACAAATCTGACAGTTCCAGGAAAGGGCAAGGCAACCCCATACTGACAGGATTTTCACTTGTTCAGTATTATGTAGAAGGCCTAAGGAAAATGAGCATCCCAGGGAACAAAGCCATTGTGCTGTGATAAAGCTGAGAAGCATTTACTGCTCCTCCTGTATGAACTGGGCTTTACATAAATGCACATGGAGTTTCTAAATTGATTTACACTACTGAAAATGTACTCATATGGGTAGTATGTTTGCACAAGTGACATTATAAACACGGTGGGTAATATTCTGGGAGCTGCAGGATATCCATAAATGTCGGCAAGCATTGCCTTAAAGCCATTTATGTCTAGTTTTCCCCAGAAAGAGAAGAAATATTCTCCAGCCTACAAAAAAAAATTCTGCTTACAGAAAACAAAAACCAACAACTCCAAAAACAGCAAAAAAACCCCACTGCCTCAACAAAAAAAAAACCCAAAAAAACCCCAAAAAAAACCAAGCCAAACCAAACCAAACCAAACCAAACCAAACCAAACCAAACCAAACCAAACCAAACCAAACCAAACCAGAAAAACCCAAAGAACACCCTCCCCAAAATTTAAAATACTAGATAAATAAACAGTTCTTGTGTCATTACTTAAGTTGACAGAACTCTTCACTTTGATCATGAGGACAGCGGCTTGGCTTGCAGGTAGGCAGGGTGGAGGGGCTTTGGTTCCTTTCCAATTCATCACCCTCCCCTGAACACAGCCACAGACATCAGGACATCAGTCCTGCAGCCAAGGTACATGGCTCTGCTAAGAAAAAGCTTGCCTAGCGGGTCAGACAGCTCAGCCGACCCTCAGGAGCCCCATTTTCCTCCAAGACATCAGCTGCTAAGTACTTTCATTACTTGTCAGGAACATTTTCCTCTTAAAACTAGTGGTGCTGATTCCTGGCAGTGTTTGATGCTATGAGCCTTTAATTCCCCTTCAAGCTATACTTCCCTACGAGGCAAGAAAAGCTCTGGTTTTCATCAAACCACAGACAGGGACTGTGGTCATAGACTTTGGAAATAATTGTAAGGCAAACAAACAACACACTTCTGTAAGTTCAGTTTTGTATATGGCAACACACATGGCTTATGTTGCAAAGAGAAACTGCAAATCTTGCACTGACTAATGAAACAATACAGGTAGTGATTCAAACTTTGATACCGCTATGCCCACTGTGCACTCAAAGATTCTTCTTTGAGAGAAGGATAAAAAGGATACTGTTGAAGCATTTTCCTTTACCCCAAATAATTTTTTCTTGTTTTTATTCGTAGTATATGTCTCAGAAAGTTGGGAGTGGAAGTTGCTGAATTTTATATACCTTTTTGTCTTATTTGTGTGTGAATTTGGTAGACTGACGTGAAACCTGGGCCATCATAAGCTCTTCCATTCTTCCTTGGAAGAGAAAGAAAAGCAGAACAGGGACAAAAATTGTAGAAAATTTATTTTGAAGCAAAATATTTAGAATTTAGAATGTTTAAATAATGGGAAGAAAGATTGTGCTTGGAGGTTATCAACCTTCATAGGGCCCTTTATTTTTTAGACAAATGACGTATAAGTTTGTTTTTATAGTCTTAAGACTTTTTTTTTTGTGAAGTTAATGGGTGTCTGAGTATCAGCATGATCTCGTTTTGAATGGTACTGTTGTACTGTTCTTCCTCTTGCTATAGACAGATTTATTGATTTAAATAACACCTCTGCAGTTGCTCTAATTATGGGATGAAGCACTAAATTATGTGAAAATCTAGAATCCTCTCTATGATTTCTCTAAGAATTTAGTATTCTGCAGTTTTATGCATTCAGATATCTTCCAGATCATTAGCTAATTCAGAGCTGAGGTCATTCTGCAATGGTCTCAAATATAATCAAAATCCAGGGAGCTGTCAGTCCATTTCTCATCCATTTTTTATGCTCTTACTCTAGTGGTACAGGAAAGATTGCAACATGATCTTAAAATGAGGAATGTAAATACATGGCACACTTGGAATAAGGTGAGAAATGTCTTTATAATTTACTGCTGCTCTTCAAAGATATTGCCTTCCTGGCAGCTAAGGACTTGATTGCAGACTACACAGAAGTCAGGGAAAAAAGAGCATTATAGGCTTTAATGATCTTTCTATCAGGTCATTTTATTTCATGTGCTGTGGAAGTATTTACAGTATTTATGAAAAATTTCAAAATGAGTAGATTGTGTCCCCCAGTTTTTATTTGAATCCCTTATAAGTATTCATAAAGAAGTGATGTTAGCAGTTTTATCAATCCTTCTGATAGATTCAAAAGTGTTTTCTATTCACCTCAAAGTTTTTTTTTTTCAAGGGGGGAAACAAGCCAAATTCCTTAACCTTTGCACATGATTTATAGTAAATCTGCTGCATAGAATCTACTGTTCAGACTCAGTTTCATTTGTCTTGCCTTAAGCTGCACTTTCTGTAAGGCAAAAACACAGTTTTCTGCAGCTGATTTACACTAGGAATGTAATTATGAAATTCCAAGTCTGGGTCCAGCACTCCCATCTCAGGCTGCTCAACAGCAAAACTAAAAGTCCTTTTGAAATAGGAAGAAAAGGATCTAAGTCTACAACAAGGCCATTTCCTTGGTGTTTGGAAAATCTTTTACACCGGTTCATGGTGTGAAGCCCTGAAAATACGTTTTTTGTGTCCAACCAGGAGTCATGGGGAAAAAAGGGTAGGAAGATATACAGCAGCTGTGGGAACGGTTCTCAGCTCTGAGCTACATGGAAAGGCAAATTCATCCTGGTCTCTATGCTCGTGGTAGACCTGCTTTTGTTGTGGGGGGTTGAAAGACTCATGTATTTTTCCAAGAAAGACATCTCAGCTCTGATGTCTTGAAGGCACGTTTTGCTCCAAAGGTTCAATAGCTGTCAGAGGCACTTAGTCCCATCACCCCCATTGCATTACCCTTAGAAATTAAGACTGTCGTGCCTCCAAAGAAACCGAGAGACAAATGTAATTAACTACTTTTGGTTTTTTGCTGTTAAGTCTTCCTCTCCTGAAGTTAAGGAGTATCTAAATATCAGCATGAGCTTTTACCAGACTGTACTGTTCTTTTTTTTTCAGGAGATCTCTCCACGACTCACGTTAACGACAGCTAAAAATATAACAAGGAATTGAACAAGGAAAATGTAAGCAATATATTAATTAGGGGAAAAAACCTCTGCATTTCATACCTATTATATGAAACACAATAAAGTAGAAAAAATAGAAATACAATAGGTATTTTGATCTTGAAAATGCAGAGAAGACGAAAGAAATAGCCCGACCAATCATGACAAAATAGACATTTAAAAGAAACTAGGCAGAACTGACAAATATGTGAGGCAGACCACAGTCTCCAAAAGCAGCTTGAAGAAACTGAGTAAGATTGCTTCACTAACATCCTATGTGCTGGGACAAAGCTCAAATCAGTGAAAGAGAGATTTATTTCTATTACTAATAATCACACAGGAGACAGTTGTCACAGACAAAATGAGGTTAGTTAAAAAGCCAAGGATGACTTAAAGAGGATTCTGGAGAATTGTTACTTGAGGTCATCCATGGAAAAAGTAAAAATCTGAATATATGGAAGGTGAAAAATGGAATACAGACATTCATAATGATTACATTTGTCTACTGCCCAAAATTATAAGCCTAATTACTTTCATGTGCTTCTCCTCATTTGAGCCATGCTTTAGAAATACACATGGCAAGACATAATCATGGAATATGACCCCATTAAGGCATAAACATGCATCTACAGTTATGGCTTTTGTTTGTGTCTTACACTGAGGGACTATGAAGCAAAAGAGGTGTCAAAAACTGTTTTGAATAATTTAAAAAGAATTAGGTTGCTACAATAGGGCTGGTAATTGTAGACCTATTAATTCCTGAATTAACTCGCTTTGCCAAATTTTCTGATATAAAATATAGGAAAAAAAAGAGCTCTAGAAAGAATTATTTAAAGGGATAATATTCATTCACATTCAGAAACTAGTAGTGAGAATAGTAAATACTATTATAAGAAAATGCCACCTTTCACACCTCAGCATGGAAACCATTTTAAGCTTAACACTCATTTGTAAATTCAGGGAATCAAGGCTGTAGTCATGGGATTATTCTCTAAAGTAATAATTGCGGCTACAAATACGTTTGAAAAAATTATGAAACCTTAACATTATAATGCTACAAATATTAAACAGGGCAATTGAAATGCTCATTTTCATTCCAAGATGTTATACTCAACATAGAGTATCATTGTTAATGTGAAAGACTTGGTTAATCAAAGTCTTTCCTTACACAGAGTACAAGAGAGGCAGTGAAGTGATTTAGCCTTCAGAGCAGCAGCTCCTGTAATTGAGCCACACATTTTTAATCATTGGCAAACAAGGCAGACTATGGGTGGTTTATTGAAAATGGCAGAATAAAGAGGACAAGGTTTTCGGTTCAAAAAGAAAGAGTATCATATTTTAGCATAGGCTTGTGGAACTACCAGGCAGCTATCGAATGTACCTATAAGAACCTGAATGCAAACAATGCTTTTTCAAGTGCAGAGGAGTAAAATATAGTTATTGTTATTGAAACAGAAATAATCAGCTGCAGGAGGACATCCTTTTATTAATCTACCATCAGGACATTCAACGTATCAGGGAACTGTAAATAAATCCTGTCACAGTGGAAAACATACGTTCTACAACAATAGCACCTGAAGACAAGCAGTCTTCCAGACACAGAGGAGGCACTGGACCGGGGAAAGAGTGTAAACTGTACTGAACTTAGGCTGAAGGGCTGTTTGATTGCCCCATGCCTTTTCTGGATGTGAGATATGCATTCTGATAGTTCCTATCAGTAAGATGCTCTAGGCCTACAAAGGTGCTCATGTGGATGTGTTCAGAAGTGCCAAAGCTCTCTACAGGTATATTTTAGTTATTAATTCCAAAGTCTTCTTCAAGAATACACGGTAGAAAACACTGTTTTCTTTATTTGTGTTCCTTTATGGATAGACACATAGGTAGTAAGATTTTGTCAAAATAAATACATGCTTTCCCTCTTTTCTTAGATAAATAACCCTTGGGGGTGACTGATAAAATACAAATTCGTTGATTATTTGCATTTGAAATTTTACATAGTGCTTACCTCACTGTCTATATTTGTATAGTTGTTCAAAACATGTGCTACCTGGTGTGACTTCACCTGCCGTGTGTAATGGGGAAATGTCTTTTGCAATTTCATCTGGAGGGTGAGAAAGATCAGGAAGGAACTGAAGCCAGGAAGGATGTCCATCTGTCCTAATAGATATAAGAATACTATAGACATACTTCTATGCTTTCATAGGGTAGGAAGTTGGTGAGGTTGGAGAAGTGAGAAGGTAAAAACCCCACATCTTTTACCTCTCCCAGAGCCAAACCCTTATACAACTACGAATAAGTCTTCTCTGGTACCATTTCCAAGTAAAAATCCCAAGGGAAAAGAGCAAGAAAGAAAAACAACAGAACAATGAGTGTCAGAAACCTTGATAAAAGCCTTTTCTCACAGAATTTATACTCTGATTTTACTAACACAAGAAATGTGGGTAGCGCAGATAAGCTTTTTGCATTCTGGGTACTGAACCATACCACTTTGCCCAAAACTTTTGTAGCATCCAATAGGTCTTCTAGTTATAAGTGTAGCTTTAATATCAAATTTATAGAGCAGCATTTTTAAGGAGTTATTCAGACACTTATATTTTTCTTAAAAAAATGCTGTTTCAGCAAAATGTAAAGCTGATTTCAAAGAAAGTTTCAGCTCTAAGTATTTCTCTGAGCCAAAGAGTTTATCTGAAAAAAGAAAAATGATGTTTAGCCTTTCATGTCAGAATAGCCAATATTTTGGCATAAAGATATCAATCTCTGAGATTGGAAAATTTATTTAAATTCAAGCTCTGATTGTCACAGGGGAAAACCTGATACTGAACCCGGAGAAAATTCCCTTACTGTTCTGAAATTGGTCTTCAGCTGATTCTTCTTTGTTTATATGATACACAGAGTCCCAACTGAACCACATTAAGGACAAAACGGTTGTGATTTGCTTTTACAGGAAAAGTATAAGTCGTAATTTTTCAGTGTTCAGAAAAGCCCCTGTCCCCTCTTCCCCATCCCACCGTGATCTAGGTTTCTAAGCAGTGAAAAGGGACAGCGCAGCTCTTACTCCTGGGATGACACTAGAGTAGCACTTACTGATGGGATCCCAGTGGGCTGCTCAGGTTGCTGTTGCTTAGCTCTGGAACGCTTTCTCACTGGATCCAACACTGCAATACTGAAGTGTTCTCACACCAAGGCCTCTAGTGCTCTCTCCGATGATTCACCTCAAGTGCTGTTGTGTGATAATTGGAGTTGTCCTCTGAAGGCAACTGCTCTCTCTTCATTGACCACTAAGAGAGTTTACAGACTCACCTTAAACTATGCTTCTGCTTGACAAGTGGAGAGGAATCACATTTCCTTTTTTGTTTGTCTGCGTTTTCAAAATAAAAGGTGGTAATAGTAACACAATCCTGCATCCACAAAGCCTTGTAAAGGTAAATACATTAAAAGAATGGAAGAAACTGTATGATAATTACTGCCATCAAATAAAGGATTTTAGAAAGGTTTGTAAAAGACCTTTGACAAATACTGACCCTGGTACAGCATGAGAGCTTCAGGTCTGGAAAGACCTTGGTGATCATAAAACCACCAAATACAAAATAAATTAGAGTTATTGACTTCAGTTTAATGTTTAAAAATAACGTATCTACATCTGTCTTATGTGCTTTCTTCTTTAAGTGGATTGTGTACTTCAGTAACATCATCCTTCAAGTCTCCAAAAATTCAGACAAAGGAAAAAGAGAATTTTTTTTTGTTGATCAGTGAGAAGTCAAAAATTTCACCAGTTGTAAAACTGATGAGAGTCTCCAAGACCACCAGAAATGTTTGATCCAGTACAAAAGGAATTTTAAATATTGGAGTGTCTCACATAATTTGTTTAAGCTTGGTATGTGACAACAGAAATCTAAGTGCAGGAAAAAAATCTTTTCATTTTCAGAACTGACCTAAAATATCATGCAATGCTTTTCATTTCTCACTTTTGGATATTCTAAGTGAGAATGACTAAACACATTCCTTTCTGGGTCAGAGTTCTTTAGTCTGTATCCTTTTAAATGATAAACCCTTTTCATCCTTCCAAACTTTCTGTTTCAGATTCATTGCCTACACTAAATTGTCCCCAGTGTCCTGGTTTATTCAAGATCCATTCACTCCTAAGATAGCCCCGAGACACTAAAACTGGTCAGCACATTGCTTGGAAAATAAATCCTTTGCTACTTTCTCAAACACATTTGTCTCTTTAGCCCTGAAACAGTTCTTATCCAAATCAATACCGGTATCAGGATAATTAAAATCCACCGTGTTTAAAGTTTGGCATTCTTGCAGGTCTCCCTTATCTGTGAAACCATTTCCTGAAGACTTTGCTTACTGCCCTTGAAATCCAGGGCTACATTTTTAAACCATCTCAACACCATAGTGTACTCTTTTATTTAAAACCTGCCTACCTTAGCTGAAATATTTTGATAATTGATTAATCTTTTTCTCCATTACTGATGCTGACAACTGTCTTCTCTTTTGTTGCCCATAGATGTCCAACTACCTTAAATTTTTAATAATTTTCCCAATTTGCCCATGATTGCATGACTCCATTATTAAAGTTTCAGGCAAATACATTTCTAACTCAGAAATGTGGATGTGCCATCTTGTTACAGTTGCATAGACGACAGTTTAACTCTCTTATTGAAATCCTCATTTGCAGAGTACAATAGACAAAACAGAATCCTGCATGGACAAGGCACTGAATAACTCAGTAAATATCAAAGTACTTTTTGAGCAGGAACCTCTAACTTTAAACATGTTAAGAGTTTTATTGTCTTGACACTAATAATATGCCAAAAGGATTGTGTGATTAAGTATCGTGCTGACTTGGCATCTCAGTTCTTGAAAGGGATTTAGCTTTAACTAGTACGGTGTCTACTGTCAAAAACTGACATGTCGAGAGCTCCAAGTTTAAGAAGTAAAACAGTTTACATTTTGGGATCTAGACAGTTTTCCTATAAAATTGTCTTTTCTAGCTTTGCTAATCTAAAAACTGGCCCAGGTAATTTTCCATATTAGCAGGGAAAAAAGAAAAATCAATACATGATTATAAAATTGTATTTCTTATCTTCTAGTGCTTGCACTATCAGTAAAAAATCTAGTTATCACAAGCCATCCAACCTTCACAAGGTTAGTGTGAATTTGCAGTACAGTTGTTGTATCTGCGCTATTTTTTTATTGTAGAACTGCTGCATGTACCTTTTAATTTGGTTGTCAGGGGAGACGGGAAGCAATAATTAAGGCTAAAAGATGGGGTATGGAAGCTTTATTAAAGGATATATTGAAGATGGGAATTTGATCTGAGAATTAGATTATGATTAGAGTTGTTAATGCAGCTGTGCCACTCTTGAGTGACAGAGCAGCAGATGAACTGAACAGGCAATTATAACTACAGGAGTCTCCCTAATCTTTACAATCCCAACCTCACAGTCACATCCATTTAAATTAATTTTCATGAAGGCTGCAAATTTACAGCTTCACCAGATTGGAAATTTGTTTGTTTATTATCCACAGGAAATATTTTTAGGGAAGTAAATAGCACCGAGAGCCATCTTGTCTTTCTGCTTGTCTTTTTAACTTGCAGAATTAATAATATGAGATTAATCTGAAGGCTGCTGCCTTTATGAAAACTGATTGATACTCGGCAGCCCAGTGTTGTTATGATTATCTGTGGGAAGGTCAGAGGGAAGGCATGTAAAAGTCATAGCTGATTCATGAGTTCCCTATATTAAGCAGAAGATAAAAAAGGAGGCTTGTGTTGATCAGCGTTATAAGTGAGGAATCAGTCTTCCTTGCATTGCTGAAACTGAAATTCTAGGAAAAGGATTTTAAACAACTTTGGACATAGTTATTTAAAGATGTCTGTTGCAGAGAGATAGCAATAGTTCATTACTATGCATGCTGGAAACCTTTTTAAGGAGTTCTTTGCTGCACAAAGATTAATTTACCACTACGTTTTCCCTCCTTCACTACTAATATAAATAATGGTTGTGGCTTAAATTGGCATTATATTTTGATAGCCTAGTTTTGAACATACAAAAGAATATGCTACAGAACTGCTCAGAAACTTGGAAATGGAAACCACGAAACAGTGCTCTTCAGTTCCAGAATTTTACTTTGGAACATCTGTAATGAATGGAATAAAGTATGAACATTTAGAAACAAGGCATTGTTTTCACGAAATGTTCAGCAGAGAGCTGTGGCAAAGAAAAAAGAAATCCTTCACTAGCAAAACTAGTGACAGAAAAAACATTTCTCTACTGGTTGTCATTCATGAAACTTGGAAGATAATTCCAGAAAATTATTATCTGCAGTTGCCAGATCAACAAAATATTTGAACACCTGCCTTTAAGCATGCAAAAAATTCCATCCAAGAGCAGGTAATAGGTATGCCCAATCTTCTCAAATACTGAAGTTTTTGCTGTGGCCTTAACTCCCTGACAGAATAAGACTCAATCACACATCATCATCACTGCTGGCGGTTTCTCTCAGAGGAAAACGTGTGTTAGTACTCTGACAGGAAGCTGTGCAACGTCCTTGCTATGTCTCTGATCTGATCATCTACGTGACTAGGTCACGTAAAACACCAGAAATTGTCTATAACCAGGGTGAGTCAATAAAATTCAAAACTCAGAGGCTGCCCAGTCAACCTACTTCTCATAGAACATATTTACAAGCCTAAAGTATATTCACAATTAGCTGAGGTGGGAATCTCAAGTTTGGTCTAACACGTTTCTAGTTATTTTACAAGAAAATGAGGTACTAGAAAATACACCTTAGACTTCATGTTTTGCTGTTAAACAGAGGAACATTTATATTCCTCTGAATTTGAAAATGTCAGTCAGGTGACATTTTATGTTCAGGTAGATTATTTACACTCTTTGGAGGAAAATTACTGAAACCAGCTGTAAGAAAAACATTGAAAGTCCATCCTAATATCTTTGTTCATTGTCAATATTTTAAGTTACTCACACTCTCAATTGATCTGAGATGGGAGAGTAGGTGTCAGAATACTTCATAAAAGCAGCTGACACGAGAGTGTTCCCTGCAAAGATGCAACGGTGAAATATATATTTAAAAATATGAAAAATGGTACTGGAATTAGACGAGCTAAGTATATTAACACTTGGAAGCACTGGAATTCCTTTTGTTACGATGTGTATTCTTTTTTTTTTTGTTTGCAGAAGATTAATATATTTGAGACTTGTACTTTGTCAATATTTGAATTTATTTAAGAAATGTTGAATAATTGCTGTCACATTTTGCAATTGCCTTCCTTGACCCTAGATATTCTGGATCAAGGCTTCAAGGACAACATCTGGTGTATTTTCTCAGATGCTCTGCTTTGGTAGGTGCCTCCAAAGTTCATTTTTTAACTCAGAATCTGTGTGGGATAACATTAATATTTCAAAATGTATCGGAAAAGAAATGAAGACAATTTTTAAAAAAAATTAAATCTTTGCCAACTCCTAAATACAAAAACTGATTTCCTCTTGCAGAAACAAAAAGACATTCATTGATGTGAAATATGACCTCGAAAATCAGATCACTTAGTGTAACCTGAGTTGAGCAAGCACGTTTGTCCATTTTTTGGGGGGGAAAAGTCATTCAAAAGCAATTTCTTGAGATTTATTTTAAGTAATTGATAATTCTTTGACATTACTGTTGTTGACTTATAATTTGGAAGCATTCCTCACATGCTTAGTCAGGTCACATAGGCAAATGAAAATTGGTATGCACAAATGTCTGGCAAAAAATCTGACAAAACTCTGCTCTCTTTATTTTATTTTCTCATCTCTCTTCCTGTCTTTGATTAACATTGTGCAATTATGACTCCTCAGTATTTCCTCATATCTGAATATTAGTTGATTAATCTTGATGATAATGCACTGAGAACTGGCTTTAAAAACTGAATATATGAAGTCTTTAATTCAAGAAGTTATGACTGATCTTTTTAAATATCCTTGAATTATTTGGCAATTATACTATTTATAAGAGGTGAGTATTTATCAACCATTGCTATTAAAAAGTGTGGAGTAGATGACTGAGAATTTTTTTTCCTCCAGAAAGTATTGAATATTTTAAGTTTGAAGGTGATAAGTTTTGTGCTGAAACCTATATTCCTTGTTTAGGGCTAAGAAGTAATACTATTTAATTAGACGTGGTTCCTGCTGCATTAGAAATCTGTGCTGAACAGGAAAGAGACGCACCACCACTTCCCTGATGCAGAGGAATTTTCTGGGAGGAATTTTCATTCCAGCTGCTGCATTTTTGGTGTCTCTGTGAATCTGTCACCACCAAAGAGTAAAGGATTTCTCTTGCTGCTCTTTCTTCCTGGACTTGTGTGAGCAGGAATCATATGAAACTGAGTTGTCCTTTGAGCATTTTCACCTGAATTATGGCTCGTCTGTAAGAAGGGAGAAAGGAACTTTTAAGTGCCTAAGAAATTTGATCCACACAGTGTGTGTATTTCTGTGTTAAACCACATTTGTAGATTGAGATAATTCAGGCCCTTTCTGTTGTCCTTTAAAAAGTTAGAGTTTCTCAGACAGGAAGTTAGCAAGGCCTGATTCAAAGCTCATGATTTTCAGTGGGAAACCCACACTATTACATTGGTAGCTCAAATCATGGCACGTTAAAATGCATCTCTCAGCAACTTCATCAGTTGTTGTTATTATGCATTACATTTTTAAAGTTTTTGTGTTTCTTATGCATAGAAATAATACTGAGATAAATACATAATTATATTATTTATGGCTTAAACCCACAGGTGTCTGAGTAGTTCTATCCTGTGGCATTGTGATCTGGGCTTTTCACTTTCAATGATAAAAATCCATTGCCTATCTGCTTGAAGATTTCTGAACATCAGCCATAAGATGGAATGGCAAGGTCAAAACACTCTTCTGCAAACAAATTCATGCTGATTAATTATAATAATAGTTTGACCTAATACCGACATCATCAACAAAAAAAAAAATGTAGGTTGCTAGCCAACAACTTTTAAGCTTGTAATCAATAAAGTACATAGAGACACTCCCATTTCCCAAAAACCCAGAAGCTCTTGGATTTAGATCCGGAGGCAGACCTACACCCATTATCAGACGGACAAGTTCTCTAAATAAAGGAAGACAAAACCATCCTTGGCATCACCTAAAAACTTTTCTTTGTGAGGATCCATGTAGTTTACTGCTCAGTTTAGGCACTTCTACATGTTAACATGCCTTGTCACTCAATCCATGGAATATACATGTTTCTTCAATGTAACCCAAGTATTTAAATCCATTCTTAAAGTCGCTAGGCATTTAGGTGCTTTTGAAAGTGCAACTAGGTAAATATCTCTTTTATCTGCGCCCCAAAGCTTTTTGAAAGCAGGGAATAGGTTTATTGATTAATACAGATGAAATAGCCAGGGTAGAATCCGACTTATCACATCAGGTGTCCTTTAATTTATTTTACTTCCTTGATCCTTCAGAAAGCTGCTTCTCTTTGCATATGCCAAATCATCCAATGATCCAGATCCCCAGAGCTCACAGTTTAGTCTCTGCATCTGAGAGGAAGAAACTGCATCATAAACTAGTAGTGTTTTAAGTGTGCAAAAACTCCAGGACAAACTTCTAAAATAAACTTTCATTAAGTTCACAATGTACTATTCAACAACAAACTTCCTTCTGATGGCATGATTAATTTATTGGTTATGATAGATCTTCAGGAAAAAGAAAAATATCTTTTGATATTTTGACAACCTCAACAACAACAGGAGAACCTGATCTGAACCAGGGATCTGCAGATAATACTGAAAAAAGGATATGAACAGAAATGAAGTAGCAATAGTAACTCTGACATTCTCCTGACCCATTTAAGAGGAAGAAAAAGTATTATATTATACCTTAAAGAGTCTGTAAGCCAATGATTTTTTTACTATGTTCAGTATTTAAAAGCAACTGGAAACCAGTTGGAGCATGAGATTTAAAGCTGCATGTGTGTTTCTGTATTTACAGTAAAACATAGCTCATGGGAACTCAGTTATGCCACTTTTTTTTTTTTTAACTAGGAAAATATTTTTTTTTTTTAGTTTTATCTGGTAATTAAATTTTGCTACATCACAGCAAAAGATGTGATGATCATATCATCATTCCCATTCCTGTATAAGTGTAGAGGGATAATTTAGAGTTGAAATAATATCCTTCCACACAGCATCACCCGGACATTACATGCATTTCTAGAAAGTAAGTAGTTTCAATCTTTTTTTTCTAATTTTATTTTCAGAAATGAAGAGTCTTGGTTTGAGAGATGTAAATCATGGTTTATATATTTAAAAGTTAAAGAAAAATGATAATAGAATATAATAATAATAATAATAATAGAATATAATAATTGTTAATAGTTAAGTTAATCATCTACTCAGTAGAAAGGAGTGAATAATGAATCGCAGTATTTTCAGGGTTAAAGTTTTCATTTCACACTTATTATGAAATATCTGCAATAAACTCAAGTAATTATGTCATTAAGCAGTTCTTCATCTATTGAATTAATTAAACTTTGTGTTCATTTCATAACCACCTTAGACACCCTCAGTTACTGCAGATTTAATCCTCTTTGAACCTTTCTATATTTAGTTTTCCAAAGATTGACTAAGACCAATCACTCAGTGCTGTAAGAATGAGATTGTTCTTTCACTTCACTTCATTACACTATTCTTTTCCCCCACATGCCACCTCTTTTTTTGTACCCTGGGTTGTGAAATCAGAGCACCTGTGTCAAAATCTCCTAAAGGTCTATAAATGTGAAATGCTGTTCCATATGCATAGGAGGTTTGGTCACATTGCCATGTATTGCCATGAATTTGGTTTTTTTCTTTTTTTTTTATTAAGGTCTTTGTCATCTTCTTGCCTAATGTGTTCTGAGGTTAATCTCAGTAGTACAGCTAATTGAAATTTGAAAAAAAAGAGCTATGCCATCTCTCCTAAAAGGCAGCAAAGCTTACATTCTCCCAGTGTCTTGCTGTCAGTACAGCTTGCTGAGACTGTTCAGTATACAAAGAAAAGATGTATATGTACTTATAGCAGATGGAACCAGCTTATTTAGATGCCTGACTTTTAGCATCCAGATTTCTACTTGACATCATCAGTAATGGCAGTAAATATATCCTTGTATTTAGTATTAAAAAAGGGAAGATTATTATACATTATTTGAAGGCAAAAAAACCCCACAAACCAGCAAGTAACTGACCTCTATTATTCTGCTGCCTTGACTTGTTATGGCATTAGTCACTCCCTTTTACCTGTTGCTCTACCTGAGGAGAAGAATTGGTGCTACCTAGATTGGGATGAAAGGGATTGTGACAGGAAAACTGCAAATTCTGTGTCTTTTTCCAAATGAGTTGGAAGCAAGATTAGGCCTTCAGCACAACTTCATACTTCACGTAATTAATTTTAGTTGGAAGGAAAGATCATAGCTATAAAGAAGCAAAAGTTACAGTACTGGACATGAACAAATGAAAAACTGAATCTGATACTGTTTCTTAATGCAAATAATAGCTATACTACCTTGTTTCTAAAAAAGGAATTAAAACTTGAAAAAGATCTTTTCTGTGTCCTTAAATCTATCTTCCTTCAGTGATGTGTGAAAACAATGCACGTACTTTAGGTATTGCTGAATAACATTAGAAATTTAACAGCCTTGGAAGCTCTGGTTTGCAGCAATTCTGAATTTTTGAATTACATAGCAGCAAGTAAAATACCTTAAAATGTATTAAAATGGGAAGCACTTTTTATTTGCCTTGCCCTACTTCAGAAATGAGTGCTGGAACAAAATTCAAAAGCTTTCAAAAAGTTACAGATAATAAAAAAAATTAAAATAGATCCATTAAATAATAATTTAAAAAATCCTTTAAAGACTTCAGAGAATTTTAACTATTGCGGGAAATTGCTTTAATATTCTCATTATTCCAAGGAAAATAAAACCCAAAAGCATACTATTTAAATAATCATCTAGATTACAAAAATCTAAGTTTTCCACATCAAATTGTAAGTAAATTGTCATGAAGCACTTATTACGTCTATTTTTATTTCAGTTTCTGGAGACCAAATATTTTCTCAATAATTTAATAATTCTCCCAATTTTTTTATTGGGAAACATTTACTAGACACGAGATAAAAATTTCCATTAAAAATAAAATTAATAGATAGACTCTGCAATCATTTATTTGGAAAAAAATCCTGGCCTTCATACATCGTCTTGGATTTCCTTTTCTAAAGACCTCCCTTCCCCATCCTCCACCCTCCTCCCCAGCACAGAGGAAAATTTCTTACGTTGTGGAAAACTTTCCTGACAAATTTTAAATCCCATGCTTACCATGTTTTGTCTTATTTGCATGGAAACTTTATTTATTTAATTTAAGTGATGATAATTTCCTGCAGGGTTTAAATTCTTGACATGCTATTAATTTATTGATTCCAATTCTGGTCATTTTTACTGCTAAATATGTTATTATTCTAGAAAAAGAAAGCAGCCAACAAAAACCAACCAAGAAGGAAATTTAGAAGTTCCTGAACTCTGCATGTGGAAAGACACAAATCCAGTGCCTCTCTTATCTGGCCAGAATTTGGTGTGTTTATTGTGGCTTCTTTCTAAGCATTCTATCAAATGCAGAACTTGTGATAGCCCTGAAAAAACCTGCTCAGAAGATGCTGATTAGCCTGTGATGTTCTCACACTGGGAAAGGATTTTACCTGCTGCTGGAAGCAGCCATCAGCTTGTACATTACACACGAGTGAGACACAGTCCTTGTGCCCAAAAATGTTCTGCTTTGCACAATGACATGAAGTCACTGAACCTCATTGGACATGTTTAGGAAGTTTATAAGAGAAAAATCTGTAACGAGCTTCCTTGTGGATAATTGTGTCTAACTCGGATAAAGCAGGCTTTTGACAAAATCACTTTTTTCTTTGCTAAGGATTTCTGTATCTAGATGATAGATCAGAGTCTTCAAATCACCAAATTGCAGCCACACTTTAATCAGCCAGATCCTCGATGAGACAAGTATCCAGGCAACCCTGCAAAAACGCAGCAGCAGAAGAAATTGCTTAGTGCTGTAGTCACATAGAGGAGACCTTTGCAAAGTTGAAATTAGTGTGGATTCAAAATCCAGCTGCTCCTTTTCAGGTCTGCCTGGCTGCAGTAGGGTTGTGTGCAGGAGTCAAGGGACTGCTTTCTGCATGATTTGCACGGGCCTCTGCTGAGTGGAGCAAGGTCCTCCCTTTCTGCTCACGCCGTCTTTCAGAACAAGAAAGCTGCACTTCTCAGTGTTACTTGCACCTTCCACACCTCTTTGCTCCCTTCTCTTTATCCACGGTCAACAGCAGAGCTGAGACCTGTGACATACCACAGACCTCCCACCAGAGACTGTATTTTCAAACAAAAATTAGGTAATTCCCTGACATCTTAACGGGAATTAGGAAATTCCCAGCCATGTGTGCCTTTAGTTATGTCTTGTCATGATATCATAGTGCAAAGTATTTCCCACCAAGCATTTAGAAATACCTAACTCCACAGTTGCCACAGCTTTTTTTAATATTTAGTCCATGGAAAAGAAAAATTGTCCTGTTCTTGTGGCTGCTATTACTCTTCCAATAGTGATGACAGAGGAACTGTTTCATATTTACTTGAACATTATTTAAAGAAAGATTTCATCTACAACACCTGAGAAATTGTCTCAGAATTTGCACTGATGGATTAAGCCCTGAAAGTCGAATATGAGTCTGCTATATCACAGGAAAGTATCCCTTAGTTAAAGGGTATTCTTTCAAGCTTTGTTGGGAAGCAGGACACTCTGTCAAAATATTTGCTGCTGTTTTAAGTCCCTTGTCAGTAGCACTGTAAGATAAAATCCTTTCCTCTCTCAGACAACATTCTGATCTAGTGAATTGTCTTATGATATTGTCAGTAATGGAAGATACAAGAACTGATATAATAAGTGGAATTAAGCTTATTTTAAAAATCACTAATGATTTAGAGCATTTGTTCTGTGTTCACAAGAAAAATATTGATTTGACATAACACAAGCTCTAGTCTTGTGAGTTTTGTAAGCGCTGATGGTAGAAATAAGCAGTGCAGCAAGCTGATTTTTCCTGCTTGGTGACGTTTGCAGTTTTTGGGAAGCAAGATACTGAGATTGCCTTTCCAGTTGACAAGAAATTGCTTCAGTGACAGACACCTCCAGAGGATCATCTTATCTCTGACCTCAGGTGGGGACCATCCACATCAATCTGTACCTAAGCTTGGACTGTTTGTAGTGTCTATGTTAATCAGCCCAGGAGTTCTGAACCAGCTCTTTTGTTGGCTCTTGAAATAAGCAAAGAGGAGCAGAAGCAGCTGAGGAGCAGTCAAGTGTGGCAAGAATGTGCTTGGAAAGCAGGATTGAATCTGTGGTGTGACAGGACTGCTTAGACAAGTTTGGGACTGTAAAATAGCAAGGAATCATGGCAGAGATGCTCCTATATTGCAGAGAGTGAAGTTGAATAATGTAGTTAGCAATGCCTTTAGTGAGGCAAGGAAGCTCATGAGGGGATGAACAGAGTGGGAGAGGTAGGAAGCACTACCCAGAGAAAAGGAGAAAAGGCTGTGATGGAGGGGGCAAAGCAGCCGTGCTCTGTGCCAGCCATGCTCTGAGGGACACACATGGAGTGACTGGCATTTGGAAGTTGCCCATCGTCCTCCTGGCCCTTTTGGATTCTCCATGCTTCAGTTCTCACTTTATCAAATTCAGGTGCACCAGTGGGTTCACGTGGTTCAATCACACCTCCAAGCCAGCTTGATATATTTAGTTAGTGCCTTCTACTTCCAGTGGAAGTAGGCAGCACACCCGCAAGGCTGCCTCATCTACAAACAGTCTGTAAACAAAATTATTATAGCAATAGCAATAACAGAGCTTCCATCCCTATGACAAGTGGAGGGGGTGCTGGTGAGATCTTGGAAAATAATTCTACCCTCTATGGGAAGAAATGAGCTTTTTGCTATTAACTTTCATCATCAAAATTGTCTCAACATGAAAGAGTTCTCATTTCATTGTTGTACTATTTTAAAGCCTAAAGGGATTCTAATGACAGTCTATGGTCTAAGACGTTAAGGGAATGAAACTCCTTTCCTTAGGGGTGGGCTGGCAGGAAATTGAACTCTCATGTGGAAAACATCTGGACTTTTGCTTTTCTATCTAATGCAAAGAAAAATTGTAGACTGCTACAGTTGTCTCTTCTTGGATTCTTTCAGAAGGAGCACATCTACTGTAGAACTCTCATTTCCTATAACTAGGAAAATTTCTTGTGATAGGTACAGTATTTTTTATTACGATAAAACACAGGAGAACACTGATACCTTAATGTGAGATGCAGTAGCAGCTACTATTCTGAGTCTCAGCAAAAGAAGAGATTAATAAAATACATGGAGTGTTTCTCTAAGATGATAAAAAAATTATAGCAGTTGAAAGAAACAAGTTGCAAGACTAAAATCTAATCCCATAAATATATTGATATATCTAGTGGAACAATTCTTATCTGTATCTTCATTAAAAAAAACCCGCAAACATTCAGAAGCAGCATTATTGAGAAGGTAAAGTCTTTCTTAAAAGAATTGGGGTGATTTTCTTCTATGCAATAAAGGAATAAAGGGTCATCAGGTTTGTTTATGTATTTGCAAAAATTAAAAAATGCAAATTTTCAGACAGTCTAACAAATTTATTTTTGCATATTTGTTAGCATTAGAAAGATTTCTAGAAATGATTGTTCTTCCTTATCTTTCAGAATGTACTAAATAACAAATGTCTTCTACGCCTTTTAGAAAGTGCTCATTTACTTTCTATAATAAGAAATAATTGTGTATAAAGGCTGAAGAATGTGAATGTCTAATGCTGCTGTTGGTCCCTTTCGGATTTCATCTCATACTTCACTATACCTGGAGTTCTCTGGGGTATCCATTTTCTCTTTTCTAATATTCCTATCAAACATATTTTTCTTGGAACAATGAGGCCTTACCTCTCAACTTCTATGTATTATTTAGCAAGTTCCATCCCCCCTCCCCTCCCTGCCCCCATATAATCACCTGGAAAAAAAAATCCCTATTTTCCATTTTTGCACTGAAGTCCTTTTTATTCTCAAAACAGTGATGCCACTCAGCCCAGGGCTGGTTAGTGACAGATTTATGGTAAATCAGATCAGTCAGCCATGGGGGTCTTCAGGAATGAAAGGTGTCTTCCTGTGTGAGAGGTGTCAGTGCTAAATCGTTAAACCTGTGCATTAGTACTAAAGAATAAAAAAGTTGATTTTGTCCTTCTTACCTTACAGCGCTTCAGCAGCTTTTAATGGCAGAAATATGCCATGTTATTTATTAGCTCCAGTAACCCAGGGGTTCTTTTTCATTTTAGTCAGCAAGCTGTGAATCACCCACTGGGCATCTGACATGTACTGCAGGACTTCAGGGACTCAAGACAAATTAGACTCAGTTATTAGAGTCTCATCTTCGCATGTATGTTAGCATCTATAGGTACAGATTTACCAGCTGAAAGTTATTTTCCATGTGCATAAAACCCAAACTTGCTAAAATAGACTGGTAAATGAAGTTAACTCCTGGAATTGCTCTAACTTCTATCAGGCAAAGTCTGCTTAATTGTGGTAATGAGATACTTGATGAGAGTCAGGGCACTTCTTGAGGCATGAGTGTTTAATATCATGAGTATGTCAGCTGGAATGCCATGCTCTTGAAGCATAAAGAGTATCTCAAGACATTTTCTGTTTTCTTTTGATCTGCATTGCACAGAATTTCCTCCTTGTGATAATGTTTAGGACTGCAAAATGTCTAGACTCTGCTAGAAAGTTCATTGATGAGCTTGAAAACACTAAAAAGCACATGTTTTTTGTGTCACCATTTCTTATTTAAGAACTGCAAAGAAGCAAAAAAATTTTGTTTTAAAAGTTTAAAATATTTTTGAATTGTAATTTATCATTACAATAACAATGCTCTAACAAACAAATAAAAATTAACCTGAGTGTTATTTTTGACTCTGTTAAACTGTTCTTGGTGTGGCTTTTGTAGCTCAATGGATTTAGGGAGGTGTGTTCTCAGGATCTATGAAATTCCTAAGCAGCTGGTCACTCCACGGTGTCTGCAGAGCAGGTGCTGCTAGACATAACAATAACAGCTTTGTGGTAACTGAAGATTTTAATTATAGTAAGCACAAAAAGACTTGTTTAGGAACATGATTTTCCAGATATAATTAACATTATGTACATTAAGATTGTATCCAAGACCCACCATAAAAGGTGTCTTTCTTCTGCTAATAACGGGTAACGGGACACTTGCAACTTCACATACCTTCAGAGGCAAGTCTCAAACAAAACCAAATAGTAGAGGTACAGGCAGAAATTACACAAACATTGAAGAAACCAGTGCAAGAAATACTGGAGGCTTCTGTATGGCATACCTGCTATGCCTTTTTCTAAACAGAATTCTCTATGCCAGAAATAACAGAAGTTCTGGTCTTCCAAGTTATGTGACTGCATGGAGGCATAAGGAACCTTATTGTAGTCACAGTCACATTTTAGACTGATAACCGTGCCTGGGAAACAGCGCTTGAAGCCATGCAGAAACAGCAGATAACAGCAGAAACAGACATAAATGTCAAGCTTTGCATTTTCATTTCGGCACGTAAAGAACAGTAATCCTTCACTCAGTGTCTCAGTGACAAGATTTATTGCATATATTGCAGGCCACCCAAAATGCTTTGGGATTGCAGTATTCTGAGAAATAGAGAATGAGAGATCTCAAGTGTATGAGTAAGGTAGATGAGATATTGGATTTAGGTTAGGCATTGGGAAATAATTTCTAGCTGTGAGGACAGATGGGTGCTGGAATTCATTGTGTGCACAATTGTGCAAGGTCTATCACTAGGGACATCAGCAAACGGGTTAGAGAAATGTCTGCCAGAAATTGTTTATGGAAAGCTGAGGGTCCTGTTAGGAAGGAGGTGGATGGCTTATACGACACTGCCAGGTGTATTCTGTGAATGATTTGGAGATGTGGCATACAAAAAGCTGACAAGGGGAAATAAATTTTCTCTTTGTGTTTCATTTTTGGACACGTTAAACAAGTGTTTTCCAAAGTTTGTATTCAAAATATTGCTGGTCATTGTGAACCATGGTGCAATTCTTCTTTATGAGCACAATTAGAAAATGTTTATAGTGGTAGCATTAGGGTTTAAGCCTCATGGTGGCATATGCCACTCATTTTACCAAGAAGATATATTCCCCTTCAATGGATCCCATGGCTCTGTCATTAAATGTGCTATCCTCTGCTCATTTTACAGAAAATATGGAAGATTGTCACTTAGTGAAAACCCCCCATGGGTAATGTATCCCAAAGTACTGTTGAACTGCCAAATGTCACCTGTCAATCTAACTACTTTAATTCTGACTTGTCAATTGGTCAGTTTACTCCAAAAGTTCATCATCCACGTCAAATTTCTTGAAAAAACTGGTCTAATATTTGAGTTTTCATGAAAACTCTCTTAAAGTAGAACTTACACAGGGCCATTTTGTACACCTCTTTTGAGACAATCTGCTTCTACTACCTGAAAGCCCCACAAAAATTCCTATATATGATTTGACTCTGTTCTTGGGGAGAATAAATCGTTCAAGCAATTCCTCAGAAAAATTCTACTGATTTTATGTCCATTTAAGCGATATGGAAATCATATGGTTCAGCTGTGTCACAAATTAAAAAATAAAGTAAAAAAAGTGATTATAACTATAACTACCATTGGTAACATACAACTGGTATGCAGTAACCTTTGGAAAGGTTATTTTTTTTTTTTAATTATCATAGAATAATAGATTCAGAGAACAACTTGGGTTGGAAAGAACCTCTAGGGATCACATGTCCAACTCACTGTTTCTTGCAGGACTACCTGAAAACAAAGCAGATGACTAAGAGCATTGCCCAGATATTCCATGAACTCTGGCAGGCTTGGTGTTGTGACCGCTTCCTTGTGGAGCCTGTTTCAGTTACCAGCCATGCTCTCAGTGGAGAATCTTTTCCTAATAACTCTCACTGGGTGTCTCCACTCTTAGAGATTCCCTGACATTCAGATGTCCCATTGTGGGATAGGTGTTACCAAAGCTAAGTTCTCTTCTGTAGCTAATTTAAATACACAAATAAGTGAGAACTTTTGCAGAAGAACCTCAAGTTCTTCTGACCTGAACATTCTCTCTATAGATGTGTATTTAAAGCCTGCAGATTAACCCTCGCCACTTGTCACGACAGATATGTGGCAGACTTACAGATAAATATAATTTTGTAGTGTCCATAGCCACAACAAAGAAAGGCGATGCTTATGACAATGGGTAGCTTCCCTTGAATGCTTATAAAAAGCAGAGCTGCTCCAGCTGATATCTGAAAGCTCGCTAATGTGCAGCTAATTACACGCTTTTCAGAAATGTCAGTAAGCCTTTTAGGTTTTGCAAAAGCTCTATCAGTGGCAATACGTATAAAAGATGAAATGAGACAGAAGATGACCAAAGTCCTTTAGAGACATCTTCTTAAAGGAAGTAAAAGGACACAGCTTGATAGTCACTGATGACATGTTTGCAGCACAGTTAGCTAAAATTTTCTTCTTTGACCTTTGCATTTATTTTTTATATTAACCCTGCATTTTTTATACCAACCTTATCACTTAACATATAATTATTCTTGTAATTATAATGTACATAATCAGAGGATGCAAAGGTAGTTTATTATCTTGCTTTGAATTATCTGTACTGGCCTCAGAAACAGCCACCTACCTGCTTTAGACCACTGTTGTTTAGTGCTTAGTAAATGGCAAAAGAGGTTAATGAAAGGTGCTGTGATTGATTGCAGGAAATGGTCTTCTACAAAAGCAATACTAGTCTGAGGACATTTTGAGATTTGGTATAGATGGGGAGACAGTTGTTTGAGCTCTGTAGGGCAAATCATAAACTTGTGTTTTGTGGTGAGATTCAGAATGCTGGTACACTATTTTTGCACAATTAAAATTAATATCCTTATCTGTTTAATAGAAATTGTATTCCATAAAACCTACAGGCTCATTGCTGAAATGCAATTTTAAGAATGAGGAATATTTGTAGATAAAGATTAAAAATATATGACCTTAAACATTGTTAAAAGATGTGGATTATATACTGCTGTATAAATATAGAATAAATTTAGCATGAGAATTATACAAAAGTCTGAAAAAAAAGGGAAACTTGTTCCACCGACCATATTCACTTTACTGACATATAAAATTACTATTTTCCCCCTCAATAATTGTTGTTTTCTCCCTGAATTTCCCACAAGGAATACTAGGCACAGCAGCTTCTTCACCAGGATTTTGAGGTGATGTCACACACGCAGGATCTGTCACTCTTTTGTGTCAGATCCTCTCACTGACATGATGGAAAATACCGTACTATGTACGTTGCCCTACCATGTCAGTGGTAGGAGCGAAGGAAAAAAGTGAAGGAAAAATACCATTTCTTATCTCTCAATGTGTACAACAGGACAAGATGTAAGACAGAGAAGAACCCAATCCACTTTTGTTAGACCAGGCATTCCAAACTCCTCTTGATATATTCATTACAGCAGTTTTTACAACTACTGTTTGCTTTTCTTATTGCTAAGAGAGGAGGATTTGCTCCCTGCTGATTGAATCTATCCGTCTCCAAGGTACCCAGTCCCCCTTCTGGACAACATTCAAACTTGGTGCTATAAGCAAAGTTCCAGTCTCAATTCCAGTCACTCAGCAGAAGTTCATAGGTAAGGTCAAGAAACATGTGAGATACATACAAAAATAATGCGGACAACACAAACTTGCAGATACTGGAAAAATATAACCAATTATTTTCTAAAGGTTCTCTATATATCAGCTGAGCACTGCTAATAATCTTAGTGAATGGAAATCTCAGCAAGAAAACCTTCATGAGAGGAAATAAAGGTCAAAGATGGCATCTAGCCCATAGTCCTAAGAAACAGGGAAGATGGTGAGCTCCATATATCCATTAGAAATATTAGGATAATTGCTATTTAAAAGCCATGTAAAAAGTGCCTATAATGCCAATTCCATTCTCTTTTTTCATAAACCCACTGTACCTTTCACCTTATAATAAATATATCCATAGAAATAAATGGGTAAAAAGACATTTTACTCTTCTTTAGAAAAATGCAGATAACAACTTACCTTCTACCCTAGTAATCTTTCTCTTAATTTATTTACTAATAATGTCATGGAGAAATACAGGACAGAAGAGAAACAGACTGGTTTTATTTTCATGTGTGCCACTTCAACACAAACTGCAAGCCTAACAGTAAAATAAATGAGGGGAAGCTAATTGATATTCAGTTTTCCACAGCTGTAACAAGTCCTGAAGCCTTATTGCAGCTGATATGCTTCTTTAGGCAAAGTAGTACCTAGTTGTCTCAGACTACCATAAAACTGGCCTATCCGCAGAGATGTCTAGAGAACTGCCAACTTACACTGATTTAACTGAGCTCAGAATTAGAAACAAAAAAGGGCAGAGTTGTCCTTTCTCATTTCCCATGTTGTGCTGTCCTGTCCATTTTGCCTTCCTCCCCCCCATACCCCCTACAGTGATAATTTTATTTAAGTTAAAGAACAAATTCATAAAAATGAAGAATCCCTGATTCTCACTTATATGAGAAGTTTTTTCCTAATAATGAAATTGAGAAGTTAAGATCAAATCCCCAAAAGCAAATATCTGAAATCATATTACTGAAAGGATTGTGTTTCTCCTAGCCTAGCTTGTGATAGATTTTTGGCATTGATACTATTCAAAGTTTGGCAATACACAATCTAAAGTCTTGTTCAAACTCCACTTCGTAGACAGTTCTTATTGTCTCGATACCAAAGTAGGTACTGAGAGAAGAGAGTTACATGACTTATCATTTATTCACTAGATCTTAAAGCTTTTGGGAAGTGATTTTCACTTAGTTGTTAGTAAGTTTCGAAGACATGTTCAGATCTTGTGATCATTGACTGGATTTTGTCACTTAAAGTAAGTCTGAATTTAGACTGTTAAAGAAAGCACATTTATACTTAGGGACTTCAGTGATGGAAGTACTGGTCTCTTTTCTGTCATAAAAGCCTCTGTGGCAATTCACAGAGAAAACTTCATTAGCCTGAATTGTTGAGAATGCTTATACCCTAGTTACAGATATCACTTCTTATTTTGGCTGATGCTGAGAGACTATGATCCTTTTCTTTTTCTCCTGGGAAATCTTCCTTATAAAGTAGAACTTTAAAGTAAAAGCCAGCAAAGTTTTAAAGATGGGAGTGAGAAAATGGCAGCTCTTTCATCTGTAGAGCGAGAAGCTGATGGTTAGAGATAAGTAAGAAACAAAAACCACAGCCCACAAACCAGAATCAGAGTGATCAGCCAGCTATCTGAATTACATCTGTCACTGGACTCCTGCAATAGTGCCAAGGTACAGCTTCTCTCCAGCCTCCTTCTACACCACAAACCAGCGCAGAAGGGGCTACAGAAGCTGGGGTTTGTTAACGAGAAATACTCAAAGTGAAAAGGTTGCATGAGCTCATTATATTTACCTGTAATTTTCCTTCAGTGATAACTAAAGTCAGGATGAAACTTTAAGGAGACTCATCCTAATACCAGAAGGTAGCTGGAACTACCTTCTGTAAGCTACAGTTGCAGAACAGCTCAACAAATCAAGAGCATCTGGTTAGATAGAGTCTTGCCTAGAAATGGGCAAAAGAAAATGGAAAATAAAGATAAAAAGAATTTTGATGTTATGCCATTAAACCCTTTTTTTTTCACTCTCAAATAGAGTCCTGATACAAAGACAATGAAAATAAATAACCAAAAATTAAATGTTCATTTCTAAGAAATGGAAACTGATGCAGTATAAAAATCAAGTCACTGACTGAAATAATTTGGAGGTACTTACAGATCATCTAGTGAAGGAATTTTATGTTTTGTCATCTACTTTATGGAGACTTGTACATCAGCACTTTTGTACAAATGACAGGTGCCAGAATTTTATTCTTTCCTCTTCTGGTTCATAAGTTTCAAAAGAATCATGAAATTCCCTGCCCTTCTCTAATGTTCCATGTGTAAATGACAGTTGCCAAGAATGAGATTACAGGTGTTTTGAGCATCCTGAGTGTCATAATCCAGAAAGCCATATCATCACCTAACACACCAGCCACACCCTGTTCATCGTTCTCTAGTCATGAGGACCAATGCTCTGCTTAGCTGACATATTTCTGCACTACCTTCCCACTGCGTACTGAATTTCTGAATGGTGTAGGAGAAGGGGGAGGCCACTAATGTTTTTCAGACTGCAGGTATATTCAGGGTCTTGCATAATTCTTGGCTTCAAGGGCTCAAGGGCTGTAAGTGAAAATTTTTATGCAAACAGCTTCCTTTTGCATGAGGATCAGAGCTGAGCTCTGTTGTGGGAGCTGGCTGACCACAGCAGCCAGGAGTAAGAAGGCTGCTGAAAGTGCCTACAGAAGAATTGAGAGGATAAATGATACGGAAACAAATGAAACTTCCTGTGTGGTTGAAAAACAACAGCCTGAGAGGAAGTGGATCAGGGAGCACCTCACTTAGAAATGAGGCAATGGTGGTGGAAGCCCTGGGTGAAAGCAGCATTTTCCCTGTGCTGAGATGCACTAAGTCTCTGGCCACTATTTCTGTTTTCTGGTGAAGTCCAGCTCCGCATGACTCCTTTGAAAGAGAAAGCCCTGTTCTTATAACTAAAGCGTCAACAATATCAGGAAAGGCACAGAAGTTCCACACCCCACTAATGCTTTCATCCGTGTCGTGTTACTCAATTCCTAGTCACACTTCTGAGATGCTTTCTTGGTCTGGGTAGTGCAGAAGATTTCTCCCTTATATCACTTCTTGCAGCACAACACAGCCACTGTAGTTACAGCACAGGAGACAAATTGCAAATAGGATTCCCACTGCTACACTGAACTCGGAATGTGAGGTGTGGTATGTGTGAAAATCCTTTGGGATAGCTATTAGTGGAGGTAGGCACAATAGGTTTTTTCCTCAGTGAGAGGAGACACCACAGTCTATTTCAGATGATTCCCAACAAAGCTAGAGGAAATTACACAGGCAGAGATAATTTAGAGGAAAAAAATTTGGTATTTGCAGCAAATTCCAAAAAGTTTATGATTTTATTGACAGAAGGGAGGACAGTTCAGATCTAGACTTTTTATTTTGTCTAACATTTTCATTTTGCTTCCTGTCTTTTTTGATGTCAAAGATGGCTCGGTTTTGAGCAGGAGACTGAACTACACACTTTGATGTTCCTTTCCACCAGGATTACTCAATGATAAATATATGTTGACAACTATTTTTTTCCTGAATATGTTGTATTGAGGATGCTGAAAGATCAGCTGACTACCTCCCACACAGTGCAAGTGTTTATCCATTCTGACTGATCCCATTCCCGCTGCCCTAGTCATCACCACATTAGCCCAGTAAATGTTCCCAGACTTCTGTTCCCAGTTCTACAGAACTTCACTTTTCCTCATGTGGGACAGAGTTCTGACCCTTTTCAGACCAAATCCCTCAATCCAGGTACACCCTTTTCAATAATATTTTATTTTATCACTAGCATTTTTTTCTGCTCAGGGGAAAGTGAAATTCTGAATATGGAAACAGGAATAATTTCTGAACCTGATGAGCAGAGAGACAGCATCACGGATAACCATCAGATTGTGGGAACAGGGCTAGTGCCACGCTTAGCCAGACATGGTCTGAAATGTTTATACTGAGATGAAAAAGGGAAAAAAACCCTCTGCAAACTCATCCTCTCTGTCCGTGAATTCTCCTGCAGCATACTGAGTGTTCAGAGTTTCCATGCTGCCTTACAATTTTTTTTTTTAGCTTTTTTCCAAGGCTGCAAAGTCTGTTTCACTTGGCTACATAAAAGGCCATCTGATCTTGACAGTCACTACACCAGAAGGGTTTGTAAGTGATTTGTGCAGCCCACAAAGTCGTTATGGATGCACAAGGAGGACTGAACCACACAGTGAGCCCAAGCAGCACTTACAGCCCAAGGGCTTATCCTAACAGCCATGGAGCCACAGTGCGGAAAACCCAGGTGACTTCGCTGAAGTGGAATAAGGCCCTAGAGCTTGCTAACCCAACTTTAGCCTAAGGTTTAATTCCTTTTTCCAGCTCTGTCGCACCAGCAACAACCATTCACTCTACCCTCCTCAACCAGAGCAGCAAACGAAAGAACTGTAAATCAGCTTCACTTCGGATACATTTCTGTTGAAGGGAATTTCCCTCTATTGTTATAACACTGTGAGAAAAGAGTGTGCAGTGTGAACTTTTTAATAAAAGTGCTTTTTACAAATTACTTAAGATGCCTGTTAAAACAGATGTTAAAGCTCAAACATTCTTTCAGCACAGTTTCATTTCTCTTGCACTTATGTACTCCACTGCACCATTAAGTTACAAACAGTGAGGAAAGGGAAGCAATACCACAGGGACTGCGTAGGCCATGGATTGCTCCTGGAAATATTCCTTCCTGCACAAAGCTCGGCAACCACCTCAGCACTGACGCTGAGGAATAAGCTGTCTTTCCAATAAAGCTCCAAAGTGGTATTTAAGTGGAATTAAATTCAATTATTTTGTAATTAACTTCCACTCAAGTTAGGAATTCATTAGCTTTAGGAAAAAAACAAGGACAGTTATGCAACCCATCTAACACAGTTTTTCCACACAGCACCCTATTTAGCACAAAGCACAGGTTAGTTTTCTAGAAATTTCGTAGCATGGCTTGTAATATTTTGTGGTATATATTCATGTTAATAAGATACTGGAGTGTACAATTTCCAGGTCTTTCTAAAGAGGTATTATTTTTATTACAATTCATATGGTAGAATAAATGAAATTATATCAGCTTCCATAAGCTTATCTAAAAGCGCTATTAAAGGAGATTAGTATATTGCAAATGGAGTAAGAGAGAAAAGATGAACTGTGAATTTGCCTTCTGTATCAGGCTGAAGGACATCTCTGAATAACGTTATAAACCATTGCTCTAGGAGTTTTGGCTGTGCCCTTTGATAGTACTCAACAGCCCAAACAACAGACTAATTTTGTCAAAGGCTTAGAGATAGACTGTTTAAGCTGATGTTATGTCTCTTTTTTTTCTTTTTTTTCTTTTTCTTTATTAAAAGGTGGGAGAATCTTTGGTGAAAAACCCTTTGCTTTGTTTAAAAAAAATAATAAGAGAATTACCCTTTATTTAAAACTAGTAAAAACTTGTTTTTCATATTTTACATAGAAAGTTCATTTCCATATTTGGTTTATTTGTTCTCATGGTAAGGAAACGATCACTTAGATAGCAATTTTAATGTGCTCCAGTAATTTCTATAAAAGCTTGAAATACGGAAATAAATTTTAAAAAAATCAAAACAAACACCTGTAACTTTATATGTTTTTATCTGTTAAACTCTCTCCAAAGACATTTTTACTCTAAAAAGAGTATTGAGTTCTTATTGTGGTTTAAGCCTTATATGGTTTTAATCTACCTTACCTATGACCGTGTCCATATAAATGCCTTGCTTTGCACATACGTAAGGATTTTATTCTCTTTGGGGTCAATGGAGATTATGTGTCCTTTTGTCAAGGAGGAGTTTAAAAATCTGTGAAAAAGGTCCCTTGCAAAAATTTTTGGGGTATTAGAATGTTTATTTTCTGGATTTTTGGTCATATTAACTGCCTGTGCAGATTTCAGAATCATTGCAGATAGTTCATCTTCTGATAGTTCAGCTTCTGATAGTTCAGCTGTGGTTTTGGATATTTTATTGTGGGTCTGAATTTCTAACAGGTAAGTGCTACCTGGGAAATGAGGTTTTGTGGCCTCTCCATGGTAACTCAAATAATGCTTCCCTCTCGTACATTGCTGTGAATTCCCACCTGAATGCCAGCTGTGAGAGAATTTGGCAGAATAGAAATGGCCTGCCTAAAATGAAGGGGGACATTTAGGGAGTCTGCGGAATGCATGTCACTGATTAAAAGGGTCGTCTCAAAGATCTGTCTGGAGCTGAGTTTCACAGCCTACCTCACATGTGATTGCTGGAAACTAACTTACCCATTCTTGACTCGTACACATGCCAGAAAACACCAGTACCAGCCGCTTTCTTCAGATCGTGCCTTTTTGATGGGAGCAAGTTCCACTGACAGATCTACTTGCTAGAACTAGAAATCTGCCCAGCAGCTGCATCCACCTACCACCCTCTCTGCTGTCAGCAACAAGGGGAACTGGTTCCCTTTCTCTGTGAGAATAGTGGAACGAGGACCATATTTCCCAAATGAGACTTTTTGTCTCCAAAAAGCACACAGCAAAAAGATAGTCAAATGAAGTAATCAAAGAAGAAAATTCTGAAAAGCAGGTGTTTTAATGATTTGTGTGGAACAGGTAAAAGTGGAATAAATCAAGGAGCTGAATGGAATCCCTACTCCAGTGTTGTAACTTTGCAGGAATTTTCAGATGTCAACCTGTTCTGTAATTTGACAGTCAAAATGCTTACGGTTACCTATAAAACTCCAACAACAATGATATTCTGGGCAGTCTTAATTAATGTTATTTTAATTAAAAGAGACTTCCACTCTTTTCTGTGTGCTAATTAAACTGAAAGAGAACTCTGACAATTCCAATTAACATTTACCACAAAATATGTATATGCAAATATAACGGAAGGTAAATACTGATTTGACAAAACAAAATCATACCACAGCAGCACAATTAGACAGAACATTGTTGCCAAATTTTCTTACTTAAAATAAGTCATCAACAATATATAACAGATACTGAAAATGTATGTGAATCATTTAAAAATAAAAACAAGCCATCCAAAGATAATACAAACAAAAAATTTGAAACACATTCACAATTAAAATGTAGTGCAGGATGTTTCAAAAATGTGGATTTCCTTTTGTTCTGGATCTGAAATTAGTTTTCAAAGCAATCGATACTTACATTAATTGAATTAATAGAAACATACCTAATATTTGGGAAGAGAATGGTTAACCTTTCATGGAAATGCTCTGGAACTTTAAAATTCTGAAAGCACATGGAGGTGCTTCAGGCCCTAAAACAATAAAGAGAAACACGTCAATCCTACTGCAAAGAAGCATGTTGAGGAGGATGGACAGCAAGCTGCCCAGCTTATTCTGGACACCAATTTCCAGCCTTGTCTGGCAAGGTCAGCAGTGACAGTACAGTTTGCTCACCCCCAGTGGATCTAGCTGGAATAATTTAAGAAGCCAACTAGATGCCATTAATGGTCTGCAGAGCACATCATGTTCCCAGTCTGCAAACTCAGACATTTCACCTTGAACTGCCCAGAGAGGAAATCTGGGATAGCTTCATTGCCCTGAGTCGGATCGGTAAGCACTCATCTATTCTGGTCTGGTGATACCCAAAGGAATGTGTAATCACTGGGACATAATAGCAGAACAATACAGAAATTCTATCCTGCGTTGTCAGCAGAAATTCCTTTACTATACAGATATTTTTCTAACAAGTTGTAGGGCTTGAGAGGAGTTCCTCATGCTCTCCCCTGGGTGTTGCCTGGAGTAGCATTTTTGTTTTCTTTCTGGGCTCTTCCAATACCCTGCAGTGCTCACCTCACCCATAATGCTGTGGCCACTGTTAGAGGCGTGACTTAGATGAGCCTACAGTTTATCCCAGTTAATAAAGCATGGAAATATAGGCTAAGGAAACAGAAGCCAAATTTTTATTTATGTCACCTAACCTTTGTTTGTCCTTTAAAAGGGCTCTGCAGAATCACTGGAATAAATTATGTTTATTGTGGTCTGTGCTGCATGATATTATTACTTTTTCACTGGTAAGTAACTTAGACACTGCTACTGAACAGACAGACATACTTTGTGTTAAGTGGAACACCAAGATAGGTAGAAGAAATTTTGAGAAACTGACACTAATTGCTTTTATTGCACGTGTTTCTTAATATATTGAATTATTTTTCCATTAACCCCACAGGGATCCTATTTTATGAGTCATCAATGGCCAGGAAATTTCATTTCTAAAGAACTAGAGCCAGTGTTACTGAAGACATCCTTTCAGATGTCAGATCCTTTCCTAATGGAGAGCAAATACTCCCACAATAAAAGGACAGACAAAAAAGAATTAAGGACAGCATGGTGTGAGGGGAGAAGATAATTCCCTGCTTCTCAATTAGATAGTACTAAATAGGGTTTGTGTTCTACATTTTGTTAATTTTTGATGGTTCCTTGGTGGCTTGACACTAAGTGGAACTACCTAAGCTTGGTAAACAAGTGAAAATTTAAACTATGAGCTTTTATTGCAGTTACTTAAAGAATCTCCTTGGTGCTGCTGAGGCCATTCCTCAATTAGACCTGCTCTCTGGACTGTGGTCAAACTATGGGTCAGAAAGCCATAACCTTCAGGCCTGGGCTTTTTGGGAAGGAGGTCATTGTTGATCATCACTTAGATTTTCCACTTTCTTTCTCTTGACATTCAAATGCATTTTTGTACAGAATCCTTTGCTAAATGTGCTGTTTTGCTAACTGAGTGGATCTGAAGCTTTGGGCTCCAAAATCTCCTGTCTGAGACCAATTACTTTTTAAATTCCTCCTTCCTTAAGCTGCCTCCTCATGGTAATAGAGATGTTTCCTCCTTTCAGAGAAAAAAGTAGAAGCTGCATAGATTCACCTTTAAACTCCAGTCACTTCACTTGTGCACCGAGGATGGGGTAAGATTCCAACAGACGTATTTAGTGGGTGATTTGGATCCAAGGATCCAGCAACCATCCTCCTTGCTCCCTCCTCTTGCTGAAAAATAGGAGGAACCATATGGCACAGGGCTGTGCTCTGTCCAAGACACACATGCAAATTTGATGGCTGTTACGAACAGGCCACTTGGGGTGGGACTACTTGATCCACCACTTGCCTGACCAGGCAGGTTGTCCAACAGCTCTTCCACTATTCTTTTAGCACCCTCCCTCTCTCTCCGCTTATAAATGAGTGTACATTCCAGGAAGACTCAAAGAGCAATGGCCTGCTGCAGAAGGTGGAAGTTTTCACACACCTTAAAAAAGACAGTGATATGGACATGTTGGCAAAAATACATCCGCTGTTATAACTAATAATTAATTTTAAAAACACAGGTCTGTTTATTATGATGAATCCGTTTTTGTTCTTTGTAAGGACCACAGGTGACATCTATAGAATGTTCATCAGAAAACTAATTAACCTGCTCATCCACAAAAACCCTTCACATATTTTTGCATGGTTTTAAGGGAAGGAAAGTAAAACTACATATAAATTATCAGCTTCATAAAAGGAAGTGTAATTCTTCATTAATGAGCAGAAAACCTTTGGTTTTTTTTTTTTTTAGACAGTCAAAAAGAGTCTATATTCTCCTTAACCCTCTCATGCCACAAGCCTGAGGGATTTCCCAACACAAAAGACACTAATTCCACACCAATGGAAAATGTATCAGCTCACTGTATTTAAACTGACTTAAACTGCAGAAAAGAGGATTTAGGTTAAACATGAGAACAAACTCTCAAACCTATACATGGGAGAGGCTTGCTCAGGAGGCTGTGACATTTCTAACATGGGTACTTGCTAAAATAAACTAGGAAGGTCTTTCAGAAATTATATAGGAGCAGCTGATCCTTCTTCAGTGGGGAGAATTAGTTAACTTTCCCAGCTCCCTTCCAGATCAATTTTCTAAGATTTTTTTTTTTAAATAGTGATATTTTGCTAGGTTGCTTACAATATAGGTCTTTGCCATGAGGAAAAAAAGAGAATTATTCCAAAACTTTTAAGATATTGAAATAGTTCCTCTAACTGTAAAAAACCCAAACAAACAGCAAACCCCACGGAGTTCTGGAAACTAAAGTAGTAACTTAGTCTGGATTGTGGCTGGATTGTAAACTGCAAAGAGACCTCAGAAAAAGGGAGGTAAGTAGTTACTCATCTTGTGGGTTATTACCTCCAGCCAACCATTCAATATAGACTTGGTGATCCTTGTGGGTCCCTTCCAACTCAGATTATTCTGTCATAGAAACATCTGGAGGAATGAACGTGTGACTGCCTTTGTGAAGACATTTATCTCTTTAATCCTTTCTTTTGTTTCTACTTTACACTGGACTATGAGACAATCTCAAGCAATTCTAAAAGTCTACCCACTTCCTTATTAGTGTAGACCGGATGAGGGCTTGATCCCTTTTCCTGTTACAGTTAGAAATGGTTGAAAAATCCGGGAGAAAATTATGAACACCCTAAAATACATGTTGCAAAAGTCGTACTTTGCAAAAAAAGGAGTCTGAGGTTACATATTCAAGAAAACTTTCTCTAATTTTTAAGGTCCCTAAATTAGGGATTTTTGAATTTGGCAATAATATAGATCCTGACTGAGGGCAAAGAGGTAGTCAAATGGCCTTTTCAAGTCCCTTCCAGCAGTATTGGTTTAATACTCTGAATTTACTGACTAAGTAGTCACTATTCCCTGTGCAGCTAAGATCCTTATACACTGAATTACACTTTAATCCTGGATGCTAAACCAGTTTAAAGAAAATGAAAAGGTGCTTGCTAAAAAGGTTTGGCCACTACTGCAGGTTTTTCTCTCACTAACAATAAAAGAAATATATTGCTATACAGTCTGTGTTGTAAGCTAAAGAAATTAGCTACTAAAAGTTGGTAACGTAATTAAGCAATAGGCCCTGCTGTTGATGTCTCTGCTAGAAAATAATAGATAACCAAGAGAGTTATATATGCTGAAATGTATTTATGGCACTTAAAGTTACACTGTCCTATTACTGTTTGGTAAAACCTTCAGAGAAATGGGTTTATTTTTCTATAAGGGCAAGGATTTTTTTTTTTTCCTAATTAATTTGAGGTTTTCATGTTAAAAAAAAAAAGTCTCTGATGTTTCTGTTGCTTAAAACTTTATCATGTTTAAAATCTGAATGCCCTTAGAACATGAAATCAGAGCAAGACAATATACAGCTCTTTCCAAGTTACTCCTGACAATGGATAGGACAGGTATGACAAAATCACTGGAACTGTCAGATGAGGACTCAGTTATGCTTTTCATCAGGCAAACTGATGAGACTTCATCCATTTTATACAATTTCAGTGATTTAGCAACAGCAACCATATTTTTAAAGCAAAATTTGACAAAATGCTTTTGGCTCAAAGAAGGAGAAAATAAAGAATGACAGATCACTTTTATTTATTTATTATTACCAGATAATCTCCAAGGTCCCTTCCAACCCAAGCCATTCTATGATTCTACGATTCCATGATTTATTTATGCTATGGAGTATAAAGTTCACTCACAAGTCCTGATGCACTGTCTTGTTTTCTAAATAAAATGAAGGAACCAAAAACTTCTGTCTCCTTGAAACTACTGTTACTTAAAAATATTTTCTGGATTTAGAATAGCAGTGGTACCATAAATATCCTTTGAATATGTGTGCTGGGCAGAAGGAGCACATGTCACTTAGCCTAGAGAGAGAGCATTTTGATTACTCTGCTAATGTTTAGAGAGCTAGGGAAGATTTCATTAAAAAGCAATTGTCCAGCAGTCAAGATGAAGTCTGCTGAGTTTTGCTCTTCCTGCAGCTGAAGTAGGATCTCTGCTAAGGCTGGGATTTCCTACCCTCACCAAGAAAGACTGAGTGCACATGAGCTCTGAGATGAGGCAGCCAGCTCCAGCCCTGCAGGTGGACAGACTCCTGGAAGCAGAAAACCTCTAGTTTCCAGGAGCTCCACTGTTCACAAAGTGGTTTATCCCATCTGGAGAACACTGTAACAGAACCACTTCAGCCATCACATTTTTGTGATTCTTTCTAACATAGGTGATTTAGAGTGCCAAAAAGGTTCTTTCATCAAATATGAATGCAGTTTTGATTAAACACAGCACAAATCAAATTACAAGACAGAGCAATCCCTTCAAGCAATACTTGTGAAAAGTTCTTTATCTTTGTGGTGAAATATATTCATACACAATTTATATCCTTTTTTGCTTTTGAACTAATTAAAAGGAGAAGTTACAGGAGAAAGTGTTTGCAATAGTCTTCCAATACACATTCAGTAGACAAAGCTTTTATTTCATGTCCAAAAAGTGGCATTTTTTTTCAGAAATTTATTGGGCGATTGTTTGATAATTAGATGGGGAAATGAAGAAGGGCTCTTAATTTTATCCTTAAATATTTGATACACCACCTCGTTCTACCTGGACCACTGGACTGGGTTACTTGTGGCATACAAGTGGGTGCAATTATCTTATTCTTAAATCAAGCATCCATTTTCTGAAGAATCTTAATTTTCTCTGCTTTGTGTCCTTTCTACACTTTTATCTCGAGGTACCATGGGAACAGAAGCCGTGGCAGAGGTAGAGAGCAGTGCTGATGTCACATTGAAGGTACAATACATGAAGCTTTTATGTCTAGGAAAAGCCTTATTTAGGGGGTACCTCAGAAAAATCCAGATGTAATAACTAGCTTTCCCAATATTTGCACTGGCATATGTTAATTTTTCTAAATAATTGATAAAATTACTTAAAAAATTAATTGGTGTCATAGATCTTTCGTGCAAAGAAAAAGCCCTGAAGAAAAAAACAAAAAACAATTCCATAAAATAAAAACTGACTTCGTTGGTTTGTGAATTTTTTTTACATTGGTTCTCTATTTCCTCAATAGACAGACAAAAATAATTAAGGATATGTATTCCAAATCCTCTCATGTTACTCATCTTAATAACAGGGGCTACAGTAGCATATCTTGCAATTATTAACTGCCTTATCTCTATCGTTCCATTTTCATGCTGAGAAATATTTTGCTGCTTGATTGCTAAAGGCAAAATAGAACAATATCTTTAACAGCATGTACCAACTTAACTGTAATATTCAGCAGCCAAAGGGTCATCCAGAAGAGATGCCTTTGCAAAATAATAAATTAGCAAGAATTGATTTATTGTGATCATGTACTTTCTAGGAAAATAAGCATTTCACTTTAATTTTTTCTAGGTGCACAGGCAGAGGAAGATATTGTTGTC
Source organism: Cnemophilus loriae (assembly GCA_013397755.1). Classification (NCBI taxonomy): domain Eukaryota; kingdom Metazoa; phylum Chordata; class Aves; order Passeriformes; family Corvidae; genus Cnemophilus; species Cnemophilus loriae. The sequence goes on from VZTF01001314.1 coordinate 150,745, forward strand.
ATCAGCTGAATAAGAAGTAACTCCTGTAAAAATATTTCTACATATTATCAAGATTTCACTCTGTTCTTTAGCTCTAATAGGCTGTCCAGATCCAGGCTGGAGCTCAGAACAAAGAATGAGGAAGTTGTGGGAGAAAATAGCAAAGCATATGTGAAGAGAAAAGGTATAAGAAAACTGTGGTAACCTGAATGCTGAAGGATTCTTTTATCATACTGACACATTCTTTTGTCATAAGCTGTTACCTAGAAGTTTGGTATGGGCCTGAAAAACTGAGCATAGTAAATACATTTATGTCAGTCAACAATTCTCTCAAAATAGCAACCATTATTCAGAGCAATTTGAGATCTTACATTCAAAGAAAGTTGATAATGATATCTTTGTCCATGCAGGTAGCTTCTTGATCATGAGCGGATGCACCCTCTCCATGCTGTAGAGCCCTTCCTTTAAAATGTGAGTATCTCAGAGCTTTTCTCTGGCAAGACTGAACCACACAGACTGATGCATGTAATGGCCTTGCTCCAAATGAGTCAAAGCACTGTGAGAAAGCAGAGAATTTCTCATTCCTGAGAACACCATACAAACCCCAAGATCAACTCATAATGCACGAATAAAACCTCGGGCATTCTGGTGTGAATGGGACATTTCCAACAATTTCAGAGGATCAGGATCCTCCTTAGCCGTTTGAACTTAGCAGAAGACAGAGTGGAGCTTATTGCTCAGAGCTGATTCACCCTAACCCTGGTGACTGGGAAGATACACAAGGCTCTTCTGTACTTGACCTTGTAACCTTCAGTGGCTTTTTTAATTAGAGACATTGCACTGTGCAGTACATGGCATAGCCTGCCTGTATCAATATGGCCCTGTAACCTAGACCTATTGTTTTGCAATTTGTAAATTCCAGAACAAGTTTGTGTCTTTATTTTTAATTGTAAGAATTTCTTTGATCACTTTTTCAGTACTACAGAAATGGGGCCTGATGTGTTACATGAAATGAAGAGAACTAAGGTCTGTCAGTTAAATAATTCCTAGTTTTTCCACAAACAAATTGAAAAAGTAATAAAAAGTTACACTTGAACAAAATGACAACATTTCTAATATGCACAAGGTAGTATCATTTCAGTGATGGCAATTTCAGATCTTAATTATATTGAAAATCTGAATAACTGGTGTCTGTTTTCTAAACTTTTCAGAGACCAGGACTGCATACTGATCAGAAAAAAACTATGGGAGAAAGAGATAAAATGTAAAGGGATTAAAAAGCTAAATTAATCCAAAATATCCTAGACTATTCCCCAGACTGGGGGAATTCATAATGTTTTTTGTTTTTTTTTTTTAGTCTTCCAGAAATTGTCATCTTAGCTTTTATAGATGACTTTGCTTTTGGCATAATTTATAAATTTAAACCAATCCAAGCAAATATAAACCAGCCTCTACTTTACGTGCAACAACGAAATAAAGTTTTCCAGATTGCTTTTATTGAAAAAAACCAGGAGATGAAAACTCTGAGTTCCATTTTATAATTATAAATTGGTGGTTTTATTTTTGCAGGTTTTCTGTTTGCAAATATACATGTTGTTTAGACCCTGCGCATTCCTTAACAATGGTGTTTCAAACCTAATGCTTTTTCAAACCTTTTCAAACCTAAAGTAAGCTAAGAAAATATATTTAAAACATATTCTCTGAAGGTGCTGATCTTGTTCTATTCTGCTATATCAGAAAACTGTTTTGTTAGGGTTCCCTTCCTCCATCTCTGACTCCTCCACAATGAGAAGATAAGATGCAATTTCTATTGAATTTCAGATCTGCGTTTAATGGTAGAAATTACCTTTAATCGTCTAAGAAATTCTGCACATACAGAGAAACTCTCTTCTGCCCCACAACCAATAACAGAATATTTAGTATGAAACATGTTCTACATAGTGCTGGTTGGAAAGTTTTACGTTTTAATCTTCAGGTCCAGAAAGCAAATCGTGTATTTTGCTGAGCCAATGCACCAACATTTCAGTTTAATGTGCCATGCAATGTGTGTTCTCTTGATGCAAAATAGTCCAAAAGTGATCCTGAAATGTTGATATTTTCTGTAGACAGAAAGGAAATACAAATAGCACACTTATCAAAATGTTCCTAGTGTTAGCAAAAAAGCTTGCCTTTGCAGTCTAAACTACATTGTAGCCTACCACGTGTTCATGTTCTTTCTCCATTTGTTTGTTCAATAAAAGATACAACATGCAGTCATATAAATTTGGAACATACTTGTCTTCAGGCACACTGGATTGTCTTAACTCATTTCAGCGTGAACACAGGGATGCATTATCAAGGAACACCCTAGGGATCTTAATACCTATTTTTTTTTCTTTGTTTTACTTTCCTCAGAGATAAAATCAGCTAGCAAGTTTTTATTAACTGGAAGCTTAACACAAAATTTGAAGTGTTGTGCTGTCCACACACAGATAACCCCTTTTTATAATAGTTCAGATTTGAAAGATGAGAAAGAAGGTTTTTTGACAGTCAAGAGCCACACTTTCATAACAAGGAACCGGTTCTGGGCTGTTCTGGTTTGGACTGCGATGGAGTTAATTTTCTTCGTAGCAGCCTGTAGGGTGCTGTGCTTTGGATTTGTGACCAAAACAGTGTCGGTAACACACTGATGTTTTAGCTATTGCTGAGCAGTTCTGACACAGCATCAGGGCCTTTTCTGCTTCTCACCCATCGTGTCAGAGAGGATGCTGGGGTTGCACAAGAGGTTGGGAGGGGACACAGCCAGGACAGCTGACCCCACCTGACCAGAGGGATGTCCCACACCATGTGGTGTCATGCTCAGCAATAACAGCTGGTGGGGAGAAGGAGCAAAGGGGGATATTTAGAGTGATGGAATTTTTCTATAATTATGTTTATGATTGGAAGCAGAATGTTGGTATGATCCATTTAATATGAAATATGAACATTGAAATGAAGTTTCTAAAAAAGAGTTTCTAGAATTGCTTGCAAAAAAATGTTCTGTTTATAAAAATATAGGCACTACTTTCAGGTTAAAAAGTCTCATTTACTTAACCATTGTGCATCAAAAAATATGCTACTTCGAGTTTTATGAGTTAACATTAGGAAACTTGTCCAGTGCATGATTACTTTGAGTGTGTAATAAAGAACACTGGTTCTCGCTGTTTTGAAAAGAAAAACACAGAAAAGCCTTTCTCTGAATGCCCATAGGAAATGTCTGTCCTACACCGTCGATTTCATTATAGTGTAAGAAACACTATTGCCCTAAGTGCTTCTTCCAGCTCTGGTTCTTAATTGTTGTTATTTGGCAGCATGAAATATTGATGACATTGGTCAAAAAGATTGACAGCTGCATGAATTGTTATTAACCAGCCTGTTGGTTGTAGCTTAAAGTTCAATAAATACCAAGTTGCAGTATAAGCCTCAGGGAGCCTCTTTCCTGAAGAACTGGAAATTAACTATTTGATGTCTTTATCAGCTATCTTTTTCCCATCACCCCCTCATCCCCCCAATAACTTCAATGACACTGAAAATAAATGGCTAGTTTGGTAATGCTCTCATAATTGGGCATCGTGTCCCCTTCTTGATCCTGAAGGAGGTAATGACCAAACATTACAGGAGATATGACTACTTAGTCCATGGTTCTCATTGTCATTCATCACCACAGTAAACAACAGAAAAATCATTCAGAAATGTCAGGATCTGAAAGAGAACATGGGACAGAATGATTTCTGAAGTGAGTCAGGAATAACTTGCGTAATACTGATACATGAGAATACATTTCATCCTCCACACACAGGTATTGTCATACTGTTATGATTTGCAGTTGTACATACATTCAATCACATCATAACTTCCCAGAGAGCTTTAATATTTGGGTATTAGGTTGGAAAGCAAATCTTTACCAACCTAATTCTTAACTTTTTTAATGTTAAGAATTCAAAATGTTCACATCTGCTATCTCTGTCTTAAATCCCAGTTGATTTTTTTTTTCCCCAGAGCAAATATGCTACTTTTCTTGCTACAAACAAACTTAGAATTTTAACACCAGCTGTTTCTCTGCCAGTTCAGAGATCTCTGGTATCAGCCTCCTTCTATACCCATTACTTGTCTCGTTCAGTTCCCCATATTTCTCAGCTATTCAGTATTCTGTGTTATTATTAGTTGTGATGTGACATACTGTCATTTTGACTTTGATCAAAATAAGGTAATTGTAGCAACAGGAAGAATCCATTAAAGTTCCTCAATGTCTGATTTAGTCAGGATGAATAGATGGAAAAAATACCTTGCTGACTCAGTACAGGCTAAATTGTACCACTTAGGGAAAAACGTGAATAGTGTATTTATATGTATATCTATGAATATTCCAAAGCTTTATCCTTTCAGATGTACTTGAATCAATCATCACTTTGAATTTGCATGAATGATTCAAATAAACACCATAGTGTCCCATAACTTTATTGCTGGCACTGATCAAGCAGGCTGGTCCAATCATTATAGTGCAAAGGTATTTAACCTATACTTAACTTGTCACGAGTGGATAATACAACATATGATGCACTGTGCACAGGCTGGACTGAAATTTGGAGGCAGCACCATAGTGAAGTAGTTTTGACATTGTGAGTCACTGAATTTTTAAATTTTTTTTATTTGTTGTGAAGGGAATTTTGTCACTCATGAGTTATGAAGTCTCCTGGGAGATTTTAATATTAAATGTGTTGCTGTTATGGTTAGGATGGATATTTAATGTGTATTAATAATGACAGAAAATTAACTTTTTTCACTGAGATTCAATTGAACAATCTCTCTCAATGCCATAATCACTTCTACAGTCTGTCTATTCAGTTATAGTGAGGCAAGGTTTTAATTTGATTTCCTCTGATATCAGTCACGTATTATCCCCATGAACACCTTGAATTCTCTCTTATGTTGCAAAAGTTAGTATTTTCCCCAGCTTTACTGGACTGTACATATAAGCACACAGTAAAAGAATTAATAATGTGTCTTGCAAGTTCAAACCTAACTAACTTTCTACACAACTTTCAAAATGTTTTATTATTTGAGTTTCTTATTGGTTAAGCAAGAAGATGTAATTACATGCTAGAAGGAATTGATAAGCAACTTGTTTAACCAATGGTTACAATCTCCTATCTTTGTTCGCAGCATCTGTAGCAATAGAACCTACTGCATCTCAATGCTGACATTTAATCAATGCATGTAAATCACCTTGGAGGCCTATTATTCTTGTATTCATTAATTCTGTCATGCAGAATACAAGCATGTAGGAGAATTATATATAAAGTTTTTGCAGCTGAGGTCAAAAAGTGTCACATATAACCGTCTGCTCTTGAAGTTCCAAACTGCTTCTGACATGTGGCATGGTATATACCATAATATGTATGAATAAAATCATAGGATTGCGGAAATAAAATTGTATCAGAGTTTTATTTAAGGGAATTTTTGTGTTAGAAAATTGTCAGCTGGTTGGAAGTCTTTCCTGTTGACTATATAACAGAGTCCTTCTGTTTGCTAGCTTCTGGGGGCAGGTACACATGAAAATAAATGCAGAGGTAGCTGCTTCTGTATGGGAAGACTAAATTTTTAAACCCAAATGCCTGGGTTATACGATAAACAAGTATGATAAAACCATAAATGACAAGAAAGTAACCTAAATGATTTCCAGTCAGGCAATGGCATCTCAAAATTTTCGAGTCAGTGTGCCATAAGGATTTAGAGTTGCTGGTCTCTGAGCATTTATAACCCACTGGAAGTGAAAAACGAATTTGTATTCAGGCCAGTGTCTGGAGGGAGAGTGACTGAAAGCATCAGAGAAAACAGTGAACAGTCAACAACAATGGCACAGCAGACGGACGTGTTTTGGCACCTACATCTCTGCATGGGCAAGGATACTCTGTGTTCCATCATCTTGCAACAGTGTTTTACTTGTGAAGCATCAGTTTATCAAAATAAACCTGTCGTGTAGAAACTGTCTAAGACCACCAGCTTTGGCCTATCAGGTAGGTGAGCTGGCACCACACCAGGAGCAGAGCCCAGAACTCGAAGGTGGCCTGAAACCAGGAGAGCAGATGCAGCAATAGACGAAGGGCGGATAGAGCAACACACTGCTCACCTGCCTCTCGAGTAACTTCCTCCAATGAATGGTAGCTATGGCAACTTTTGGAAGAAATCTGGGAAAACCAAACATGGATTTTCTGTCCTTGATCACCATCCAAATTTTACCATTCTATTTTTTCTTTAATTTCCATGAGTGAGCCATTCAACCCAAAAGTTCAGATTGAAGCATTTTAAATCTTTAATACAAATAATTTTGAAATATTTCCTTTCATCTTTTTCTTTAAATGCAAAGACATTTAATCACAGCTGAAAAATAGTTTGGACACCATTCTATGGTTCTCTGAATTCTAACAGAAACTCAGCAACTCTGTAATTTGCTTTTCTTCGTTATTATGTGAACCTGATATTTTTCTTTGACAATTTCCACTTTAAGAACATTCTTGTCATAAGGAACATTTGACAAATTTCATTTGTCAGACATTTTTGCCACACAAAATTTTCAGGGTTTATTACAGAAATTTTTAAATATAGACACACATATATAAATAATGATTACATACCGTACTTTTTCTCAGTGGACTCAGGATACAGTTAGAATCCATGAAGACTTCTATTGGTCTGGTCTATAAACCATGAGAAATCAGCTGCAGAGGGATAGTCACTCCTGATTTTTAACCAGGAGTGTGTAAAAGGCACCAGGCTACACACATCATACAGCAACAAAGCATGGCGTTTTAGTCTAAATTTTGAACGTGGGTGCACGGGTCACTGCTTTGCATTTCGCTGAGTGCACACATGGTAACTCTTTCACCAGGAGAGTAAATTTAATGCAATTTTGTTACTGATCCTGCAAGGTCAAATGTCGGTTTGCCACCCACCAAGGAACACCATGTCATATCTTGCGCTTTGCCCTGTCGTTGTCATGAGTAAATCGTGACACTGCTCTTGTGCTAGTCCCTGTGTTCTGCTTACGGCAATTCACTGAGAAAACAGGCTTTAAGCCAGGTGTTGGGGAGCCCTTCAGCCTCAGGACCAATTTATACAACCCTGTGCTAGCCAGCTGTCCCCAGACATACCGATTAACCGTATGGAGGCGAGAGGGAAATGCCCTGAGTTCTGGTGTGCTCTTTTTCTCTGCTGTAGATCCAAGTGGCAGAGATCCCCACCACTGAGCAATCAGCTCGGAGGTTGTCCCAGTGGCACTGGGGCACTGTTCTGCACCAGGCACTGAAGAAAGAATAGGTTTAGACTATAAAAAACTGTAACTTCCTCACAGGGGATCCAGCTGAGGTTACCTAAGCTCAGGCCCTGATTCACTGTTGGGAAAAGATTGTGAAGCAGTGAGAAGAAAGGCTAAAACAGACAAAATGAATAAGGGAGCAAAATGGAAAGGAATGATACAGTTTGGCAACGAGGTCTTTGTTATTATAGAGCCTTTGTGACCTTTAAGAGAGTCTGATTTGACTGGTTGCCTGAACAAGTTTCCACCCTGCAGTCCTGAGTCCAGTTGCATGCCTAGTAGCTCATTTTCAAACAAACCTGCCATGCCACCAGCTTCGGGAGCTGCAGTGCGTGCTGGCTGAACAGACTATGCCTCGGAGGCACCCTTGACAGTGACCTCCTTTCCAAGAGGGTCAGAATTGTTACCTGCCCAAGAGGCACTGTCTTATTGATTCAGCTGCCTCCAAACAGATGTACCACATATCTGTTTGAGATGCACCTGCTTCTCAGGGGCTGAAAATTGAACACGTATTTATTATACCTGGGAAGTATTCAGCCATGGATGATGAGTGTAGCTTCCAGCAGGTATGAACATGTGAATCTCTCTAAGGAGCAACACATACAAAGATTATGCCCCTTATGGGGGTCTAAAGCAATTATTGGAGATATTTTTAACTGTGTCCTCCAGGTATACCAGGCACCTGCCAACTCATTTCTGATTTACCTCTTATGTTCCTAAACACATAATTTTTTTTTAATGCATAAATTTTTATACATATTAAAGTAGTAATAATGAACATATGTAGACATTAATTTTCATATCTGAACCTCCATATAATTCCTTTTATTTGCTGATCCTTTGCCCTTGAACTTCAAAGACTCTATGATGATACCAGTGATGGATTTACCAGCTTCAAAGCTGGGACAAAGATACACCTGAATCTTCAGAAGGATCTGGATTCTCATCAAGAGAAAAAATTCTGAAAAAAAAACCCCTGAACAAACATTGAATTGCAGCATACAAATTCTATTACCTATAGAAAAATTTATTCTGAGTCACAGCCTGAGCTTTGCTTTGGGAATGCTGAAAAGAGATGGCAGAAATCTAAGAGTCTGTGACTGCCATGACATGAAGGATAAAGTCAGAGGATCAACTACTGAAAGTGGACATGGCAGAAAACCCAAAAGAAATATCATCCTTTCTCTAACAAAAGAGGTTGAGATTCTGATTTTTGAGCTACTTTATTTTAGGAGATAATGTATTTCATGGGGACCAAAATTGGTTGTACCTGCCATTTACTAAAGAGAAAATGAAGAGTCTTAGTGACTTGAGAATTCCTTTATTTAAGTTAAGAAGTCTTTGATGATCTGCAGCTGAGGGATCCAGTGCTTTATCATTTTACTCCATGAAAGAAAATAAGTGATAGGGAAAGTGAAGCTAGACTTCAGTTCTGTTTTTCTGATAGTCCACTAAGGTGTAGTCAGTTCTCATTCTGCAGAGGGCTGCCCTTGGAACGAGCGAGCCACAACCAGATGTGCCACCCTCTTTTCTATGGCCCTGAGCACAGAAAGGACAACCTGTTTCTAAACCATTTACAAACTGCTAAAAATAGCTGGCAGTTTGATCCTTTTTACCCTTGGCTTTTATCTCCTCCTATGACAAAGGGTAAATACAAGAGGAAGATTAAGTCACACAAATTTATATGCGGGCTATATTTAAAATGAGCATGTGACATCTCTGAACATAAGGTCCTTTTGCCAAATGGAGACTTGTATTTTTATTTTCTTCTTTGCACAAACAAACTTGTCAAGGTGATTTAAAATGAGGAATTGTTGAAAAGTACAAATCCTGTGTAGTAGAGCCTAAAACATTAGGTGGATTGAATGAAGTAGAAGCTTCTCATTTATAATCAGTTTTAATCACATTCAGTACTCTAAACCAGATCGAAATTGAACATTAGTGGTTTAGGATAAAACCATGCTTTGCTCCACCCTACATTAACATGTTTTAGATGTCAGTGTTTTGCTTTCACAGCTGCATGCCCTATAAGAAGGGACATGTTTCTGGTGCAAAAAAGGTCATTCATTAATACCAGCAAGTGAAAGGATCAGCATTTTTTTGTTGTTGGAAGGAACAGAGACAAAGACAAGATGAAACATCTGTGTTTCAGAAAGTAAAAGGAATATGCCCAACCAACAAATGTTTCACTACCTTCACCTATGGCTGTTTCCTTGGGACAAGTCTGCATAGCCTGGAACAAAGGAAGTAAAACATTTTGAGTAGAAGAATATGAAATAAATTTTGTTCCTCTTGAAATAGAAAATACAGTTGTGTCTACTCGACTGGTTATATCAATAATGCATCTGTACCTCTGATTTTCTTTTTAAAGCCAATTTGTCTATGGTGGACTTTGAGACTTCTTTCCACAAGTTTGATAGAAATTTTTGAACAAGAGATAAGACACAAAAACGTATGGAAATTGAGAAAAAAAATTGTCTTAATTTTTAAAAGATCTTTATAACAGTAAATGCAAACTATTGTGATGATAAATGAAGATTATAGTCACCATTACTTTAGGTGCTCATGTATCCTTCAGACCAAAAAGAACAGAGCTTGACCTGTTCTAAAGGCAGGAAAAAGTTTAAACGGGGGATGTGAAAAGCAGAGCTTATGCAGCTATGAAGTCAGCTTGGGTTTTCTTCTACCTCACTGTCTTTGAATATTTCCTTTTGAAGTTTTTAAAGCTAGCAAAGATTTCTTCAGTGTTCTGAGTGTAGCATTCTTCTGTCTTCCATGTTTACTAATTTTGAATTTATCTCTATCAAAGTGCTGTGTTCGGTTAGAGGATATTTTAAATTTTGCAATTTAGATCCATTTTTGCAACCATTACAATTTGTGTTGCAATAAGTACAACAGTGAATGTAAAGTGCATCACTTTCCCCCATTAAGATTTTAAAACACTGTAGATCCAATTTAGATGAAAAAAAAAAGAAATCATTATTCCAATGAGTTAAAAATTAAGTATTATTCACAACACTCCAAAACATGTTATGAAATTTCAAGCTGGTTTCAAAGCAGTACTTAACAGCTATTGCACAATTCTCTTCTTAATATCAATGACTTTGTGAGTTAGTGACACGAATCCTTGTTTTTACTAAATTGAAAATTAAATTATTTGAAAAATTGGTGGTTTAATAAGATAATGTGAAAGGAAATGCAATTGATTAAAATAACATTGATTTTCCCCCTTTTAGAATTTAGTATTAGATGTCATAATTGCCACCCACCAAATCGGAGCTTATCATTGCCTTTAGCGCAACAGCTCTTTTGCAGTGTACAACTTGCCTTGCATTTAGAAAATTGCCAGAGACAAAACCCTTCTTTCTTCCACTTTGTCTGCTCAATAGAAAGGAAGAATTTAGTCCTTTTTGCTTTCACCAGGACTCATGATGCAATAAGCACACCTGAGAACAAGCACGTCATGCATGTGTTCACTGAACAGTGAGATGCAGATATCAAGAGGACTTTAACACCACACCTCTTCTGTAGAGCAAACCTTAATCTTCTACAAGACATTGGGTGCATCTCTAAAGCATCACATACTGCTGCTGAAAGATATAAATATTTCTGAGGATTGACATGCTTGCTATAAAATAAATTTTAATTCTAGCTGGAAGTCATGAAAATAGTTAATAATTCTCCTTTCCACTTTCACAAAACTTTTCTTTCCATTCTTTCAAGTAATCTTCAAGAATTTTACAGTGAATGTCTTTTGAAGAAATAAGAATGACTTAATAATGTGCATAATTATTTTATTAATGTTATTTTATTAAAGTAGTAAAAAAAAAGCAATCTAGAATCCTCAATTCAAAAGTTTTTACATTTTTAGCAGTACCATCTTTATACATTCTGCCTTGCTGTCTAGAACACACATTATTGGAAATTATGCACTGGTTTGTATCTAAATGTGAGAACACTTGTTTTTCTGATCAATGTCAAAATAACGAAAACATAATAGGATCAATGGCTTTTCCTTCCTAAATAGCTCTCTTAGGAGTTTTTAGGCATATTTATTCTTCTTTATTTGGAACTCTATTTCAAAACTCAGGAAAAACATTGGAAACTATTCATTATCATTAATTAAGTCAAAGAAATAACATGCAAAAGCATCAATGGAAGCTTCATAGGTCCTCGCTGGCATTTTGATTCCACTATATTTCAGCGCTTTTCAGAACTTTTTTTTCTATGAACATGGGCTTACAGTGTTAGAGGTAGTTTTTATTGATATGCTTTAGGAACAAAAAGGGTATATCTATCTTCAAACAAGTATATTTATGGGCTTGTCACACAGGGCTAATGGTTCTGATGAGTGATGGGCAGGCATTACTTTCAAACTCTGCATTTACAAGTATTCAGAGTCTGTAGCATGTCTAAGACAATGCACATGGTCCCCCGTGCTCAGACATTAAAAAAATTAACAAGGGAAGGCTGTTAAAGCCTTCGTGGGCACAACCGCCCACATGTAAGTTAAAACGTTTGGGGCAAGATATCAACTAATGGAAAAGATTTTGATTTTGATTTTGATTTTTGTTTTGCTGTCAAACACATTTAAAAAAACTTAACTAATGACCATAATGTGTATGATAGGCAAATTCCAGTAAAATCGCAGATGATCCCAGTCTTAGAATACAAGATTACTTAAATGCTTACTCAGAATGTTTTTTAGACATTGGTATAAAGACATTAGAGGGCAAGAAGAACTTCAGACTATTCTTAGATATTTGTCTGGGATCAACAAGTGTTTGGTAAGAAATTGTGTTTGACACCTGTCTCAGACCTGATTGTTGCCCTAATGCCTTACAAGGGGTTTGACAAGTCCACAGTGAATAGGGTTCATCTCTGTGGCACTGCAGTATCAGGAACAAACATCCTGCCCTTGACAATGGAGTTATGACTTGGTTTACAACCTTTCAAGTGCAACAAAAACTCAACAACCCCACTGCAGCAGGCTCTCCTGAGGTCTTGTTTCCAGTTGTTGGTATTTCCACTAGAAACAGTGACAGTTTATTGGCTTACAACAAGGAGAGACGTCAGGCAGTCTTAAAAATATGATAGCAGATGCCTTCTGTCTTTTCCTTTACTCCAGATTTAGCATCATGACAGGATTCCCTCACTGAAGCATTATGAATCAGTTTTGTTGGAAGAATTTTGGTACTTTAATTTGTTCAATGTCAGGGACTCAGGACTCAGCTTACTTCTTGATATGGCCTCAGGAAAATCATGGGTGAAAACAGATTTTTCTCTCTGCATACAGAAATGCCGTGATTTTGGTGAGTAATAATGCACATTTACTGCCCCAGGAGGCCCTTATTGTGGAGCAGGACATTCAACAACAGACACTTTGGCTCCATCGGTTCAGGATCTGCCTAACAACTGGTCCACGCCAGTGCACAAAGCATGATGTTTATTCCTCTGCACATGCAGAGGAAACAGGACTGGTTGCACGGATTCAATTTTTCTCCTTTTATCCTAATTACTGTCACACACCACATGTAAGAAAGGATTAATATGATGATAAACAGAAAAGAATGAAAAAACTTTAACTTGTTTGCATTGCATCCAGTGCATCATTCATACAGATGTCAAAGATTATCTGGTGTTAGTTTTTTCCTAGGCCTTTTATTCCTGCTGTAGCAGCTTTGTGATCTGCTCAAAGTCATCCAGGCCACGTCTACTTTGGGTAAATATCTTGAAACTAGTACTTTTAGTCTGAGAATCAGAAACATTATATGCACATAGATGTTACACTGGGTCAAAATAACTGGTCCTATCAAAAGCAGAGGAAATTAGCTCAGGAGTGGTATCACACTTGTGTAATGAGAATGCCTTTCAGGCTTAGAAATTTATGTCTATAAGGCTTAGCTGTGAGCAGATAGAAATACGCAGAAAGTCCAGGATCCACAGCATGTTTTTGAGATGGGACCACAGGGATTTTGTGACAAAACGGGCATGGTAAACTAAAATATAGCGTACCTCTCCTCTCCTCTCCTCTCCTCTCCTCTCCTCTCCTCT